>JAECUM010031034.1:0-32130 GCA_016617855.1 Megalonaias nervosa
GACCAAACATTATGTTGTCGGTATTCATAAATTTTGCATAATTGTAATGATGCTATAATTAGCTATAATCAAGGAAAAGACCAACGCCAAACTGGATGTGACTAAAAGTAACGCTAAAATAACGAAATTGTCCCAGAATTTAATGGAGACTAAACATATCCAGGAATATTACGGCACTATAGAGACAAAAGGTATTTTAACAGGGGTGGGACTGTCTAGGGACAAGGGAAATTGAACATAGCAACAATGGACTGGGACTGTCTATTGAAAGTGGGAATTTAACATATACATATATAGACATATATAAACAAACAAATACATCAGCATGGCAAAGAGAGAATAGGCATCTTTTCTAGACAGGTGAGGGGCCCTGAAAAGGATCTTTGGGGATTTTTTTGTTAACACCATTCAGTTAACATAAAGGGCATCTCACAAGTTTTCTTCTCTTCCTCAAACTTCATCTGACCTCTGGACCGTAGATTAAAACTCTCTTCAGGCAGCCAGCAAAGGAGTTAGCATTCATAGTCACACTACTCCACATTTACACAAAAGAAACACTCATGAGTGTAGGGACAAGATGTTTATTAAGGGAAAAAGACACACGCACACACACACTCACACACACACGTACGCGCAGGCACACAAACAAACAAAAACACACACACACTATCTTACAAGTCAGGGAAATGAAGTGTTTATTGGTACACTTCTATTTTTTACTTACAGACAAACACGAATACACAAATTTTTAGCAATTTGACTACTATCTACTTTCTAGATTTTTGGGGTAGCCCTGAAAAGGGTTGTTTTGTTCGGGGTTGTGGCAATCTCTTATCGTCTAAGATTGCATCCCCGTGTGGCTGCAGGATTTCCCACAGGATAGGGTCTGCTTCTTTGCAAGGAGAAAGAGAACTTCTTGGTATCCACTCGACAGTCCACAAAACGTTTGTCTGGCTCCTGCTGTTGTTGCTGTTGCTGATGCTTTTGCTGCTCTCTCTCTCTCTCTCTCTCTCTCTCTCTCTCTCTCTCTCTCTCTCTCTCTCTCTCTCTCTCTCTCTCTCTCTCTGCTGTTTCTGAAGTCTGTACTTCTCAGTCCCTTCTTCTTGTTCCTTTTTTATTTCTTCTCTGAAGACCTTTTATATCAGGTCTTGTGCCACCTTCAGCATCGTGACATTTTCAGTCTCTTCAGGCTTTGCAATCAGGATTTGCCAGATACAATGCAAATGGGCGTGTGCTTCGTTCATCTTTGCTATTCTAGAAGACATCTTCACAGGTTGACGCATTAACTGGATCTTTTGCCATGCCACCCACTATGATGACGATGCAAGAATCCCAATGGGAAGAATTTCATCCCACCTCCTCTTTGGCGACCTCAGCCCCCATCGAATTTGAAATCAAAGGACATCACGAAGATTACATCGATCTGAATAGCAGTTACTTGTACCTGAAAGTCAAAGTGATCAAAATGGATGACATCGCTCCGGAAGCCGACGGTAGAGTAGCTCCCGTCAACAATTTCATGCATTCCTTGTTCAGTGAAGTGGATTTGTACTTGAATAACAATCTAGTCAGCAGCATACCTCGAAAATTTCTTGACGTACGGAGAAGATGCCAATAACACTCATGTGGATGCTATCGTCATATAGAAACCTTACAAAGCAGGCGAGGACAAGTTTAACGACACAGCTCCAATAGCAGCTGACGATCCTCACAATGTGGGTTTTAACGAACATCAATGGAAAACCCTTCAAGGACGTGGTTTAGAACTGATGGATTGTTTGCATTTGGACATGTGGTTGCAAGAGAAGTATTTGATAAACGGGGTGGATATCTGCTTGAGACTGAATCTCAGCAGTACCGTATTCCATTTGATGGCTAATGCCAACGAGTACAAAACCATCATCCAAGAAGCCAGACTTTACGTGCGCCGTGTGGAAGCGTTACCTAAAGTGGGAACCGACATCAGCCACACTTTGAGCAGAACGACCGCCAAGTATCCGATACGACGCGTGGAAGATAAAACCTTCACCATTGCTGCTGGGCTCCGATCCAAGATCGAAGACCATCTGTTCCTAGGACAGTTACCCAAACGTTTAATCATTGGTATCGTCAGCAACGAAGCTCTCAACGGAGCCGTCACTGCCAATCCTTTCGAGTTTAAGCACCATAGTGTCCAAGATCGACGTCAGTCGCGATGGCATGACCTTCTGTACCAGACCGTTTGAACCTAAGTTTACCGAGAAGAATTACTTGAGATCGTACTTGTCCATGTACGAAGCCACGGGACAATTAGGGACCAACAGCAGCCACGACATTTCTTACGACGATTATGCAGGAGGCTATGCTTTGTGGGGCTTTGATTTCATTCCAGACCAAGGCAGCGACGAGGGACATTTCCACCCTATAAAATCTGGTCAACTGCGTGTGGAACTTTAGTTTGCAGAAGCTCTAACCGAGACGGTGAACGTCATATTGTATGCCGAATTCGACAACACTCCAGAAGTCAACAGTTTGAGAGAAGTCATTCTAGACTATTAGAAGTATGGAAGACTCTTATCCCTCTTTGGATGGTGGAGACTCTTTGGAAATGGAATAGAAGGATATCTTGGAAACAGAACCAAAAGACAAAGACGAAGAGGACATGGTGATGTCCAGATGGCCAAAACAAGAACAACATTTAGTCTCCTGCTTTACCAAACACCTGGCAGAAACAATTACAGGGTTGACCAAGAAAGATTGCTATGGATGTCAAAAGGATCATCCCAGTCAAATTCAACACGATAAATGCCTAATGATGTGTCAAGAAGAAAAATTGGACGAGTATCTGGATGACGCTTGGGGTCTCGTCTCAGAAGCAGCAGTGTTGCATCAGTGGTATAAAGACTTACGTGATCACTCCTCCCCTCCATTCACTGCTCTGGAGATCGAATCTCTCTTGGCCCAGAGTACGGAGACGAAGCAAAGAGACGTTTACTTGACAGAGATTTTCAAGCAAAAAATCAGGATTGAATTGATGACTTATCATCACCTGTGAAAAAAGAAAAAACAAAACAAAATGGATACCTGGGAACTTTATTACCTTTTGAACAACAATTTGTGCACCGGCTCTTGGAATCCTGTCGTGTAAGCTAAAGATGAACTTCCTCATCGCAAACCTAAAGACCATCAAGCTTATGTCATCAACACGGACGACAGTCATCTCCCAGGAACCCACTGGGTAGCCGTATACTTTCCCCATGATACTTGTGTGGCGTATTTTGATTTGTATGGATTACCGCCTTTGGAAGACGATATCATCGACTTTATGAGAAGAAATGCCCAGACGACTCGCTTCAATAATGTGAAATTACAAGGCACAGATTCCATGGTGTGTGGACAATATTGTGTGTATTTTCTTCATCAACACAGTCTTGGATATCCCTTAGAACATTTAGTGACATATTTTGATCGTCACTCTTCTAAAAACGATGAAAAGTAGATAGATGGTTTTGTGACCATTATGGATATTTCTTGTCTTTAGCTAGGAAACATAGTGTACATCAATGGCCAAATGACCTCCATCAGTGGAAGTCTAACTTGACTTCACAATGTTGTCAACCTTGTAAAAAAAATGTGTTATTGGAAAAAATATGTTGATGTTATTTATTTGTTGATGGTTTGTTGGTTGAATAAAATGTTATCAAAAATTATTGTTTGTGGTTTGTTTTAAAAAATTGTATCCCTATATATGCTCTTTGACTTCTCTCTACATTAGATGAGCTATAGCGTTCCTACAAAAAAAAAACCCGTACGGATGTTTTCTATCGCGTCCGCGCTTGAGACATAAACGCAGCGGTCTCCAGTCTAAGCAAGGGGCAGTCCAGGAAGCTCTACCTGCTGCCCCACAAATCCCCTCCCCTCATACACACACAGCACCTACGCTGGGAACATCAAACAGGTGCTAGGAAAATATACTAGCAATACCTGGGTGGACTCCTGAACTTGGCAAGCCAGTGCTGAGCTAAGATTTTCTACCATGACCACGGCATATGGGTGTGGATCGAAGTATGGTAAGGGACAGTCCAGGACACACCCCACCCGCTGTCCCAAAATTCCGGACAAGCATTACAACCCTCTCCAGGACAGAGGGGGAATAACCAAGGTCTTCATTTTACATTAGAAGATCAAAAACAACCTATCATGATCCTTTGGCTGTGCGCTCAAAACAATACAACTATAATTACTAAGCGGTGCTAATGTTACATAGGATGGCATACATCCAGCAGATTGGCCCATTTTAGATTTACAAAGTACGCTCAGTACACAAAATTCCAACATAATATTTATTCAAAATTCGTAACTCCTAACTATTAGATCAATTGCATAGGTGGCTCACACACTTCTGGTATAGGGATATTCATAGTAACAACTGGATACAATTTGATCAAACCGATTTAGGGGTATCAAGGCTTTTTGGGGCGACTTGGGGCCTTCGGAGGGGACCATCAACATCAAGGGAGCAAGCTGAGACATGGACTAGAGCTGGCTCTGGAGTCTTCGCCTGGGGGCTGTTGGGTGCTCTCTTTCTGGTGGCTGTCTTTTTCGGTTTGGTCCGTACGGGACTTGAATCGCCGCCCTTTGGGGGGTTTGGTTGTTGCCTGTCTTGGAGTTTGCCTCGGTTGGTTGTGGTTGGGGTCTGGTATGTGGGTGGCGAGATGGGCTGTTTCTTGGGTGGTTGTGGTGGGGCGGGGCTGGGACCTGGGCGGGGGATTTGGTTGCTGGGTCTGTCATTTGGGAGTGATGGAGTGCGTCTGGCCGGGTACTTAAGGTCAAAAGGCCCAGACCGGGGCCAAGTGCCCTCTTAAAGGGACAGTGGTCCAGCCCAGGATCGCAAGCAGTCGCAGAAGCCACCGAGCAATACGCGACTTTAATCCGTTCAGGTTCAGGACCATAGTATCGATCAAGAGAGCAGCGAGCAGCACAAAAGCATAAATCGAAGTTAGATATGGAAGTATTTATTCCTGAACAAGCCCTGAATGCGATACGAGAGTTAGGCTTGAGTATCGCCATAGGATGGAACATTCGAGCACAAGCAAGACGAACTACACTCTTGCTAATTTGGGAAGAGAGTTCACTCAGCAATAACTGGAGATGTGGCCCCCAGAGACGTCCGACGTATATGAGACCAATTAGCACACAACAAAGGGAGCGAACAAGAGATTCGCATATTCAACCTGCTAGTAACGTCGACATCATTAGAACCCCAACTAGAATGTCATTGAGAGAGTTTCCTTATTCCAGTGGTAAAACAATTAAGGCCCACCTTAACTTGCCAGCAACAACAACAACAATTGCCTCAGTGAATAATACTCACGCAGAGGCACTCCAAAGGTGCAAGGAGGTTAAAATCAAAACACCAGAGGAAACTAAAGGGGTAGAGGCAAAGGAGGCTACCCAGATCAAAGGAAAAACTACGGAGAATATAAAAGAAACTCCTAAAAACATAAATCAAAAATCAAGGAAAACGTCACCAGTAATTAAAGCAGATCCATCATTAGTGAAAACCATACCCACTTCAGTATCAACATCGACGCCATCGATAGATGTAAGCCAAATCATTACTATGGCACGCAAAAATTTACACGAGAAGCAGAACATAGCTTCAGTGGAATCAGCACTACCAACAGAAATAACCACAACAAAAACAACAACATCAGTCGCAACCGTGGCACCAAAGAAAAGGATCACATCAACACAAATTAAACTTGAAACATCAAAAGCAGCCCTGCAGCCACTGGAACCACGTATACAAATCCCAAGAGAAGGCAACAAAGAAAGAAAAACCCCGAACTTTTGCCTATTTTTCCAGATATTCCAGAACAGGCATAACCAAGACAACAACAACAACAAAAACGGAAAACTCGACTCACAGCCAACCAAAGTGCAGATGTGGTCAACTACATATTTGACCAAGCCGAGAAAACTGGAATTGGATATATGATGGCTGACCAAATTGCTGCACTAAAGTTTACAGAAGACATAAGACGGGTGATGGATACCTACCAAAGGGCAGAATGTCAAGGGAATTCACTCTACCATGTGAGGTAAACTTGTGCGTGCGGATTTCAGGCTCAATAAATTAGAGGGTGATTTCCACTTGACCCCAGTTCCATTACTGGTATTAATATCTAACGAGCTGATCAAGGTACACATTATAAGACAAGTGTGTGTTCCGATTCCCACTTGTCTATAAATCAGGTGCCCCGAAGAGCCTGTATGCACGGAACTGGGGTGACGTCATAAGAGCAGTGCCCAATCCTACGAGACGTCTTATCCAGTAGTATATAGACATTTATTTACATTGAGTGCGGGGACCCCGAGTGGCCTAGTGGTCTAAAGCGCTGTCCGTTGCGGATCACTGCCATCTCACCTTTGTCTGCGTGGGTTCGAGTCTCGGATTCGGCCAATGTAGATATATGAGAAAGCTTGCCAGTAGCTTCTCGTGGGTCGGTGGTTCTTTACGGGGTTTTCCCGGGTTCTTCCTCCACCAATAATACTGGCCGCCATGTATAGCCTATCGTGTGCTGAAAAATGGCATTAAAGCCCTACAACAACAACAACAACAACAACAACATTGAGTGTGTGTTGGGTCCACTCCCACTCATGATAGACTTTCATACAGGTCGAATGGGACTTATTGTCCCACGACCTGTCGGCTAAATCAAGCAGTACACTTTGTGTGCATTAAAGCGTTGGGGGATGGGCACTATCCCGTCACAAAAAAATCAATCAGCCCCCCCCCCCCGTGAGGACATTAACCGGTCGCGCATGCCCTAGTGGGCGAATGCGACCTTAATCCAACAGACGACGACGACGAAGTCTGACCATAACTGCACAGAAGACACAATCAAAAAGGAAACACAGAAATAACGGAAGAACTGTTGAAAAAGGAAGCCGATATAAGCAGAACATATAGACTATCAAACAGATACGGATATACAACAACAATAGTTATGGTGGAATTCCTGTCAACTCCACCTCCACTAGTCAGATTTGGTGATAAAGACCACTTCTATCAACTAGAACACTACATTAACAAACCAAGATTCTGCAGCAATTGCAAGGCATGGGGGCATTACACAATAAAATGCACGTACAAACCTAGGTGCGACAACTGTTGTGATCAACATACCCATAGATTCACATTCCAAGGACAGAGGTGTGCCAACTGTCGGGAATAACATCATCCCAAATCATGAAATTGCACCTATACCAAGAGAGAAGAAGAAATTGTCCACATAATGGAGAAGGATCACCTTCCATACCACAGGGCCAAATCAGTCGTCAAACATCGCAATCAAAGAACAAGAAGAACCATGGAAAAAACCTAATGAATCACTGCAGGTTAACTATCCTCCTCTCCCATCTTCAATGAAATTAAATAACACTCCCCACCAAAATTCCCCGCTACCTGATGAATCACGTGGTCAAGTTGCAAAAAGGAGCAATGCAAACGAAAAACAGGTTACCCAAACAAAGAGCAAATGCAATGCAAATAGAGCGCATGCCCCAACATCTACTTCAAGGGGTAAAAAAACAATAACAGCAATGCCAATAAGCAACAGGTACCCATATCCAACCCAAAATTTCGATCCATACCATCTGGTAGCACCTCAAGCAATGATTATAGTAACTTGGTTTAAGTTGATACCAACATTAATAAATTCGAATATTTTCAATTAGCGTTATGCTATAATACCTAGGGGAACTAACTACTGGCATTATAGCCCTCACTAAAAATGGCCAAACAAATTGTATGCCGATCTTTAAATTACTTAGTAATCTCCTTGAAAAATACATATCTATTACTAAATAAATACCACCCCAAACATAATAATTATTCTGTAAATTTGATATTCAAAGTGAATCAAAAGGAAAAACAGATTTTAATCATTTGGCAATGAAACTGCCGAGGGTTACTACAGAAGAGCCCTGAATTAATAATCAAATTTAATAAAGAAATTATCAAGTCAGATATTATATGCATACAAGAATCATATATAACAAGTGCTACCAGACATATCCCAAAAATCCCTGGATATCTACAGGTTATTTTCACAACAGAGACAATGGTATAAAAAGAGGGGGGTTTGCCATTTATATCAGTGATACACTGCCCAATTCCAAAATAGGAAACATAAGTAATAACAAATTGGAAAAATGAGTACCATTCAGTAATTATCCACACAGGACATTCGGTGCTCGAGGTTTATAATACTTATGACCGGGGAAGAAATCAACAAATCTCTGCACAAATGTACGCCCAACTATCTAGTAATGGTGGCAATGAGTGCATAATATGTGGAGATTTCAATGCCCATAGCAAAAGGTGGAGAGGAACTCACTTAGATAAAAGAGGGAAATTAATTGAGGAATGAGTATACAGCTCTAATCTGGTGATACTCAATAACGGAGCACGCACCAGAATAGACCCAAAAACTGGCTCACTGCCAGCCATAGATCTAACCATTAGCACCCCCAAGCTGGCTTCAATAACAAATTGCGAAGTAGATCAGAATAGTACATTAGGAAGTGACCACTTCCCTGTAATCATAACTATCAATCTAACAACCCAACTCACCAACTTTACTAAAATTCCAAGATGGAGGTTTGACATAGCCGATTGGGACACATTTCAGATCCATACTGACCAGAGTAAACATAGAAAATATCAGAGACGGCAACATAGACATATTAAAGCAAAATATACTAGAAAGTCTAACAATGGCCGCAACCAGGAGAATAGCCATGACAGGAAGAGGAAACATCTCAGATGCAAAAGCGTCAGTCCCTTGGTGGAACGACGATTGCAAAAAAGCCTTGAAGGAAAAGAAAAGAGCCCTAAACAGATTTAAACATACAGGACAATCCTTGGATTTTCTCACATACAAATCCAAGGAAAAAGCAGCAAAAATAGCTATTCGCACTGCGAAAGAAAGCTCGTGGTGAACTTACTGCTCAAAACTAGACTTCAAATGCAAAGGTAATTAGGTATGGAGCAAAATTAAGGCAATGAAAGGGAAGACAACAAAAACTATGCCAAAAATAACAGGCGCAAAAACAAAGAAAATGCAGACCTACTTGCCAAACATTTTGCGGGAATGAGCAGTAACAGTAACCACACAACCCCATTCCAAAATCACCGAAAAATTGTGGAAAACAAATTTCCTCACCTCTTTCATGATTTGGAAACGAACAATAACCCGCTAAACATAGACTTTAGCATTCAAGAATGGAAAACCGCGCTCAAGGGAAAGAAATCGACATCACCCGGAGAAGACAATTTGGGATACGAAATTTACAAGAATATACCAGAAAATATGGAAATCGCAATTCTCGACGTTATTATCACATCATGGAAAACCTCAACAATCCCATAGAAATGGAAACAAGCCATCGTATCCCAATTTCCAAAAAAGGGCAAAGATCCAACAGAAATAACACCATTCTGGCGAATATCCCTCACAGATAACATATGTAAAGTGATGGAAACGATGATTAATAACAGGCTCAAATATCATCTATAGAACAATGACCTGATTTCCAAAAATCAAAGCGGCTTTTGCAGTAAAAGATCCACTCTAGATCAATTATTTAGGCTAGAATCACGCATCAAATTAGCATTTAACGCCAAGAGAAAATGCGACCGCAGCCTCACCGCAATCTTTCTCGACCTATTAAAAGCCTTTGATCTGGTGTGGACCAATGGCCTAATTACGAAATTAAACCACTACGGTATCAATGGCCACATGCACCGGTGGATAGCCAATTTCCTAAATGGACGCCAAATTAGGACAAGAATATGGGACCAATACTCAGAAACCCCTGTACTAGAGAAGGGCACCCCGCAGGGAAGTGTCTTAAGTCACACCCTATTCAAGATAATGGTCAATGACCTTGAGCGCTCGGTCGACCTAACCAAACTAGATATATCCCAGTTTGCAGATGACAACGGCATCTGGAAGGCTGGAAACCCCTCCAGTAATCAAATGATCACAGAAATTCAAAAGAGCCTAAATCAGATAGGCCGATAGGTCGACAAATGGGGATTTAAAATCTCCAAAGGAAAAACAGTAGGAGTAATGTTCTCCCATAAATCAAATACCACTAGAAATTACCCAACCCTTTATATCCAAGGCGAACAAATAAAATTCGAAAAGACAGCAACATTGTTAGGCATGTATTTCGATGAACATCTTACGTGGAACTACCATATCTCGGAACTTGTCCAAGCATGCAATCAAGGTTTAAACTTTCTCTGAAATATTAAAGGATTTAACTGGGGAGCCGACCAAGATACGCTTTTTACACTATATAGATCACTAATAAGGTCTAAATTGGATCATGGGTGTCAAGTTTATGCGTCAGCAAAACCAAACTTACTAACAAAAATGGATACTATTCAATCCAAGGTATTACGTGTATGTACAGGAATGCATAAATAAGAAATTCAGATACTTGCAGGAGAACCGCCACTAACACTAAGAAGAGAAGAGCTAACACTTAGATATGCGGCAAGAATCTCGATCCATGAAGATTCTCACCCCACCAAAGCAATTATCAGAAGATGCAACACTGCATTCAGCCGCAAATTGGTACCAAATCCACCAGGGGGAAAGAAGATCCACGAATTAAGCAAGGCTCTAGACTTACAAAGCCTACAAGCAGACCAAATTAAATTTCCTGATCCAATACGATGGACATGTAAAACACCCAAAATCAACTTACAAGCGATAACATTTGGATCCAAAGACGACCATCCGCTAGAAATAAGATCAAGAATACTTACAGATACTGACGTGTCCTACAGTGACTACATCAAAATCTACACTGACGGGTCCAAAACCGAACAATCCCGACAGGACAGCAGCCGCTGTAGTTATACCAGAAAAGAATACAGAACTAGGTAACAGACTCCCAGACAACTGCTCCATTTATACAGCAGAATTCTGGGCTATAATGGAAGCACTCAGATGGGTTCAATCAAACCGCAAATCTATAACTATTAGTGATACACTATGTGTTCCAAAATCACTAGAAACCGGACACTCTGACAGCCGAGACAATTTCATGAAAGATACTAATCTCCTCTAAAGAACTTGGAATGTAACAACCAAATCATAGAATTTATGTGGGTACCCTCTCCCATCGACATTCCTGGAAATGAAAAAGCGGATGTAGCAGCAAAGCTCAAACTCAACGAAATTGAACATAATATGCTGAAATACAGCACCAAGGAAATTTATAGCATCATAGGCAGAAAAATTACAGAAAAACGGCAACACGAAAAGGACATCTGCCCAAAGGGACGTACACTGTACTCTATCCAAAAACACAGTCTGCAGGATCGCCAAAACACCAAAGCTGGATAATAAACACTATCAAAAACTCATTAATAGTATTAGAACTGGAAGAACCCTATTAGCCAGCAGTTTCGGAAAATACTTACCGATCAGCAGGGATTGGGGCCCCAATTGCCCTCACTGCCCAACCCCTGAGAATTTACAGCATGTCTTTAATGTGTGTCATAAATACCAGACACATCGGGAAACATTTACAACCCTACAAAAGTCCATAGGCTCTCCATCAATATACCCAGATATTTTGGAACAGACCAATCCCAACCTAAACCTGACATACAAAAACATTTTGTATTTTCTTAAAGCCATAGCTAAACAGGGAAAAATTTAATTGTAGCTTTTTCGCCTTCCATTATAATAGCCTTCATTTTTGCTAGAAGACCCCATTAGCTTTATCATTACCCTTTACAACCATCTAACGCCATAACAGGTTACCGCAAGCAATGCAACTAGTTAACAATTTCCATGCAATGCAATTAATATTAGGAACGAACTATCATGATGAACAGACCTTGTGAAAACAGAAACGAAACAGTCCCACTTGTGAAGGGCGCGGAAATTCAGGTCGCACAGGGCATGGTTACACCTGTGCGCGTACTTAGACCCAACACTAGTTGGACTAGTTCCTACTGTCTTTATATGTCTGACCCATGACCCAATCGAAACCTGAAACCTACAGTATCCTAGTTCTATAAACTAAGCAATGCAGTAGAACTACCTAATTCTATGCAACCAATTCTAAGCCATTATTCTAGCAATGCAAGAGACAGATCACCATAAATATAATTAAACATTTAGATAAGTATAACAACTTCTATAATACCTCTACTATCCTCTACTCTACCACTAAGATGATGTGTGGAAAGAACTATAAATTTACTACAACTTATCAAACTGTCCATCAAAATATAGCATATATAAGGTGGCTAAAAAACCCAGCCATCAGGCTCAGCCGCACAATGTGGCAACGATTGGAAAAATACCAAACTAGCTGATTATTATGGACCCCAATTAAAATTATAAGGTGGTCAAAAACCCAAGACCACCAGGCTCTGCTGCAGAAAGCGGTGCACTAACTAGATATTGGTCATAAGACCCCAACTAGATCTATAAGGTGACTAAACCCCAGTTATCAGGACCACCGCACAGTGCGGCAACTTTTCAAATACTACTATATTTAGATAAGTACTAACAACTTCTATAATACCTCTACTATCCTCTAGTCTACCACTAAGATGAAGTGTGGAAAGAACTATAAATTTACTACAACTCATCAAAGCAATGCAACTAATTAACTATTTCCATGCAATGCAATTAATATTAGGAACGAACTATCATGATGAACAGTAGTAGTAGTAGTCTGGCCATCCATTGTTGACTAGTCAACTCGTGAAGATGTCTTCCAAACTAGCTAAACTAAACGAAGCTCACGTCCATTTACATCGTGTCAGGCAAAACCTGACGCCAAAGCCTGATGAGATAAAATATGTCAGGATGTTGAAAGTGACACAAGACCTGATAGAAGAGGTCTTCAAAGAAGAAATAAAAAAGGAGCAAAAAGATTGGACCGAGAAGTACAGACTTCAGAAGCAGCAACAGCAGCAGCAGCAGCAACAACAACAACAACACGACTTTGTGGACTGTCGTGTAGACACTAAGGAGTTCTCCTTCTCCTTCCGAAGAAGCAGACCGTATGCCGTCGGAAAGCCTGCAGCCAGACGGGGACGAAATCCCACACGTAAGATAGAGAGATTGCCAAACTCTTAACCAACAAAACAGCCCTTTTCAGGGCTACCCCAATAATCTAGAAAAGACATACTACTCTATTGCCAAAATTTGACTATATTTGTGTGCTGGTATGTAAGTGTGATTGTAAGTTATAAATATATAGAAGTTTGACTATAAACACTTATTTTCCCTGGCTTTTAGGATACTGTGTGTGTTTGTTTTAGGGTTTTATGTATGGATGGCAATAAAGTGTATTTGTAGGAAAAATGTGAACGTGAGTGTTTCTTTTAGGTCTGCGCGGTCCATGTTTTGCTTGTGGTGTGGGTATTGTTAGTTTTTTTGTAAGGTTGGTGCTTTCCTTCACGTCCATGCTTCAGGGATATAAAGCGGGGCGTTCGTCAGTCTGGCTACCCATCGCTGACGTCTCATCTTCAACAAAATGAGTAGGACTGCCAAACTGTTAGAACTCCAGATGCATCTGGAATATGCTCGGCGCTTCCTGGATGAGTTAGCCTTGGTTGTTATTGCAAAGGAAGCCAGGATCGAAGACGAGGAGGAAAAAAAGAAGAAAGAAGAGAAGGAAACGAAAGAAAGGATCCTGCCTCACCTCATCCTGAGACAGGTCTGTGAGGTCAAACCTACAGTGATGACAATGCCACCACCACCACAACGCTAGATAGAACAGATAGAAAACTGGGACGAGGAGTTGGAGAGTCAGCGGCGAGAATGGGAACCGCAGAGACCACAACATCCACGGGTGTGGAATAGAAGAAGGAGGCAAGAACAAGTCTTCACTATCCCTCAGACTGAGGAATGGTATAGTAAAGCCAATCAAGCTGCCTCTGCACTCCCAAGAACAACAGTCAATTAGGAGCATGATTGGAGTAGGAGATGGGGAGGGGGCAGACCTCGGAGATGTCATCATTGAAAGATGCATTTGGAGTTTTAAAAAAAAAACCCACAGCACTTCTCAGGGCTAACCAGATCTCTAGAAAAGAGAAACTGACCAAATTGACAATCGTATGTTTGTGTTTGTTGGTAGTGTGTGTATGAGTGTCTTTTTTCCCTTAACAAAAAGCCATTTCCCTTCACTCATGAGTGTTTGTTTTGTGTGAATGGGGAGTAGTGTAACTATAAACCCGGACTCCTTTTCTGATGTGATAGTGTGTGTGTGTGTGTGTGTGTGTGTGTGTGTGTGCGCGCGCGCGCGCGCGCGCGTACGTGTGTGTGTCTTTTTTCCCCTAAAGAAACCGTGTCCCTACTCTCAAGAGTGTTTGTTTTGTGTGAAAGTGGAGTAGTGTGACTATAAACGTTAAATCACTTGACTGGTGTGATTGTAAACAAAAACTTTCCTTCTCAACTATCCGTTAGTATGAAGTATTGTTGATTTTATTGGTATTAGTGTATTGGTTTGTATAAAAATTTATTTTAGGTTAGCACTCTAGTCTCAGTGGATTGTTTGGTATGCGATATGAGTAGATGATGTGAGGGGATGTTTTCCTTCACTTCCGTGTTTGAGGTATATAAAGTATAGCGTTCGTCAGTCGTGCCATTCAACATTGAATAACAAAGATGACAACGAACTACATTGATAACATGCAGAAGCTACAAGAGGTAGTGGATACCATAGGGATGGTGGAAGAGATGCTTGTCAGAATGGAGTATTGGTCTTATATTCCCCACAGACTCAACATGGAAATAAATAATTTAAGGAGAGGGAAGGAAATATTGAGAGACCTGGTAAAACAGGAAAAGAAGAAAAGGAGGATTTGGAGGAAAAGGAACAGATTAGAAGATGGAATGAACAAATAATGAAAGAGGAGGAGAATAAAAGGAGAAAAAAGAGGAGAAGGAGGAGAAGGAGGAAGAGGAGGAGGGAAACAAGAAGTAAAAGAAGAAGAAAAATGTAGTGAAGAAGATAAGGAACTGGTGGAAAAGAAGACAGTAGAATAAGAAGAAACCCCAAAGGCCCTTTTCAGGGCCCCTCCACTGTCTCGGAAAGATGCCTATTCTCTCTTGCCTACAAAATTGTTTAGTCGATTTTTTTTGTGTGATAGATTTATGTCGATAAATCTATGTATGTCTATGTCTCTAACCCTGTCTCTATGTCTATGTCTCTATTTGTCCCTAGAGTAGCGTCTATTCTGGTTAGCCCCTTGCAACACTGTTCCGCCCGATTGAGGTCAGCCCCTTGCAACACTGTTACCATTGTTTCTCCAGTGTCCAGTACCGTGACGTCACCCCTGTTCAATTCCTATTGTCCCTAGACAGGCCCAATACATTGCTGCTATGCATTCCCTATGTTAAATTCCCCTTGTCCCTAGACAGGCCCACCCATATTAAAATCCCCTTGTCCCTATAGGGCCGCGGCACTTTTTAACATGGAAGTCTCATAGTCACTATTTCGCACCCATTCACTACTAATATGTTAAACAATCTCAGAGCGAGATATGTGGTTCTTGATATATGTGCAGAACATATTATTGTTGACGTTTGGAGAAAGAGAAATGTCAGTACGAAAAGATACATCTGGAGAAAAGAGCACCTCAATTAAGAACTGCAAAACTGACATTTCTCTTATTTCAGAAAATCTTTTTTACAATGGCGGAAGAAACCGTCGTGGAATCTCGCTGCAGAACTGTACATTCTCTTGTGAGCTTATAATTAGGAGATTTAGACCACATTTCGCTTGTTAAATATACAACTGATCATTGCTAACGTCATGTATGCTGTAATCAAACATCCAGCTTTAGAACATTCTGACTTCTGATATAATTTCTAATGTTAATTATCAACTTTTTTTAAAAATAAGAAATGACCCATCTCGTACTCATCCTTTAAAAAGGCAACAACTGGTGACGTAGATTATTTGTGAAATTAATTATTTAGAACTACTGAATAAAACTAATAAATTTCAAATTTAAGAGAACAAAACGAATCATTTGGTGGAAATTCGTAGATAAATATGGAAGGTGTGCAAATACAATCAAGGGCGAAATCGATTGAAGAAGGAAAAAGGTCATCAAAACATTTCTGCAATTCGGAAAACAGAAAATACATAAGTCAAATGATGCCTAATTTAATAAATCTGATGGTAATCACGTAGAACATTTGAAAGAATCAAAATTATATTATCAGAAACTTTCTCTTATTATCAGATCGATTCAATTGATCTCGAGTCTCTCTTTAATTATAAGGGTAATCCTAAAGTTGACACTGCACAGAAAGAATCTTTGAATGGCCCTATACCTTGAACAGAAGCAACTGCAAGCCTAAACTAAATGCCGTCAAATAAATCTCAGGATCAGATGGGTTTACAGTTTGTTTGTTTCAAGTTTCTTCTGGATAGATAATGATTATCCGGGTAACTTGTTTAGTCGGTTTAAACACTAGCCCCAGGAAAGGACTACCGAATGGCGGAATCCAGTGAACAAAACAAAACGGGGGACATGGTATGGTTCACTATAGAAATGTGCCGATTCAGTGTCAGTGTGTTATCGTTGCACAGAGTAGTACAAAACACTACAGAAAAAAACTTAAGTTTTAAAAGAATGTCCTTTAATTATTTTCAGTATTTAGACCACTTGTTAGGCCACGTAACAGCTCCCTCCCAGCAGCTTGTCAACAACATGTACACACGAACCACCACGGACTGGCATATTGCATACGATCATGACAGCAAATGTACCTTCAAGCTTGTAATACTTTTGTGTTTAGAAAACCTGTCTTTTTTCACCGACACTCCCTACAAAAGTTTTATTCCAAAAATATTATCAAAACTGGTCGTGAAGTTTGGCTATCCTAGGCCAAGGCAAATATAAACGAACTTGGAAATGTGTATAATTCTTCTTTTACCTGTCTTCTCAAAGGTTGTGTAAAACATGTCTCAACAAATCAATTTCGCAATGAAAGTTAACATTATATTAAACTACACATAAACTCAAAGGGAGGGGGTGTAAATTGCATTTGTATCAATATGCTATCGTTATATTGCACATTGTGCAAGTGCAAACAGTTTCAAAACATTTTCTTAATGTCAGTAATTTTATTTAATGTTAATAATTTTACTATTAGTTTTGTAATTGTGTAGTGGTTGCAAATATGCAGATTAAAACTTCATATCAAGGTGTAAATTAAAAGGGCATATTTACCATCGTTTTATAAGGATTAAGGTATTTTAGAATGAAAACCTGTCATTACACCCTTTAAAATTTAATATTAAATTGTCTTTCCTGATGTATTATATCTTTTTCTCTTTAGATTTATCATGGCTACTGTAAGAAAAGAGAGGAGAGAGTGTCATCAACATTCCAAGTTTCAGACGATGATTAGTCTACAACTGGAAAAAAGGAGAGAAGTTCCCCAGTTGGTTAAACTGCATATGCTGAATACAAGCAACCTACATACCAGATATATTTTCATGCAATATTCTTCTGTATTCTAATAATGTAAACTTTGGTTGATTGTCTATTGCATGAATGCAGTTACCAAATTTCATATATCTTAATCTATGGTAATATATTGTTATTGACTCAGGGTTAGCCAGCAGTGTACCATAACGGGGTTGGGGTGGATATTTACTACTGCATGTGAAATCTTCATATTGTTACGAGTCTAGGCTCTTGAAATAAGTAAGAGAAAAGAGTGAAGACAACAAGCTTTGTAAAATTTAACAAATAATTTATTTCTCTTGAATACAAAGTGAAAAATTAACAAAAAAGAACTTACGGTTTTACGAATCAAATCCAAAAATAATCCAGAAATTAAAAATTAGAAGTCCTAGTAATAAAAAGTCCTGAATGAAACTGAGTTCGAGTCCCGATGAAATCCGAAATTGAAGACGATGACGTCTGTTGTGGTCAGCGAAGTGCTGCTGTGTCAACAGTCTCTTGTTGAATCACAGAAAATATTATTCCAGTTTTAAATTCAGTATAACTTCCAACAAATGTCTTTATCCAAGAATTCTGTCAGAGCACTTTTGTATTTCCATGGAAAATAATCACCTGAATTCAATAATTTGAAGAAAATAAAATTCTGCCCAAACTGGTCACAACATAATACAACTTAAAGTATCAAGTGTTTTAAGCCCAACTGACCCAACCTTCATCAAAACATCAGTTATACGACTAATTAAGACGCAAAACAGATTCCCGGATGAGGGTCAAAAGTTCATTCTTCTGGAAAAAATAAAAGTTTGTTACCAATTGACATATGCTTAATATCACGTAGTCCAGGTATGACCTTGACTCAACTTAATGATTCTTATTCCGAGAAAGATAAAAGATAATTTAAAAAAAAGTTGTTTACCAAAACTGTCACTGATTTTGGAACAAGGTCAGCAACTAGATACCATGTTTCTATTATTAGTTGTTTATATCAATGAAGTTTATATAAATAAAAAAAAAGGCAATCGGGCCAAACAGAACTGAACTCAATTCTGGACAAGATCAAGTCCAGTAAACAATGTTACAGTACAGTAGCATGTAATGGAATAAAAAAATTAAAACTAACAAACAAACAATTAAATTAAATATACATAACACTTGTGTTATTGACTCAGATCATTGGAGTGAATCTGACATTTAGAATACTGTATTGTTGGTCTCTGCTGGTAAAGCATCAAAAGTGAGGTTATATGGCTGGTAAATAAAGAGTTGATATTTAACTTTTATATAAAAAAATAAGCAACAATGTTCTATTGATCTTGTATCCAAATGAATTGCATAATCACAGTTAGATAATCAGCAGATAAACAGTCTTTCTCAAATGGCTTACATATAAACATTTAGTTACTAACACATTTAATTAGCCTTAAAAGTTTACTCTTTTGTATGGGGTAAAGACTTTAGACGAACCCATTGTCAGCCCCAGTCCGTGTCAGCACATGTGTCAAGTGTTGTTTTAACCTTATGAACCCTTGAGGCATTTTCCGGATCCTTGTCTCATGAACCCTTGATGCATTTTCAGGGTCCTTGTCTCATGAACCCTTGATGCATTTTCAGGGTCCTTGTCTCATGAACCCTTGAGGCATTTTCCGGGTCCTTGTCTCATGAACCCTTGATGCATTTTCAGGGTCCTTGTCTCATGAACCCTTGAGGCATTTTCCAGGTCCTTGCCTCATGAACCTTTAAAGCATTTTCAGGGTCCTTGTCTCATGAATCCTTGATGCATTTTCAGGGTCCTTGTCTCATGAACCCTTGATGCATTTTCAGGGTCCTTGTCTCATGAACCCTTGAGGCATTTTCCGGGTAATAGTCTCATGAACCCTTGAGGCATTTTCCGGGTAATAGTCTCATGAACCCTTGAGGCACTTTCCGGGTCCTTGTCTCATGAACCCTTGATGCATTTTCCTGGTCTTTGTCTCATGAACCCTTGATGCATTTTCCTGGTCTTTGTCTCATGAACCCTTGATGCATTTTCCGGATCCTTGTCTCATGAACCCTTGATGCATTTTCCGGGTCCTTGTCTCATGAACCCTTGAGGCATTTTTCTGGTCTTTGTCTCATGAACCCTTGAGCATTTTCAGGGTCCTTGTCTCATGAACACTTGAGGCATTTTCCAGGTCCTTGCCTCATGAACCTTTAAAGCATTTTCAGGGTCCTTGTCTCATGAACCCTTGAGGCATTTTCCGAGTTCTTGTCTCATGACCCCTTGAGGCATTTTCCGGGTCCTTGTCTCATGAACCCGTGAGACATTTTCCGAGTCCTTGTCTCATGAACCCGTGAGACATTTTCCGGGTCCTTGTCTCATGAACCCTTGAGGCATTTTCCGGGTCCTTGTCTCATGAACCCTTGAGGCATTTTCCGGGCTCTTGTCTCATGAACCCTTGAGGCATTTTCCGGGCTCTTGTCTCATGAACCCTTGAGGCGTTTTCCGGGGTCTTGTCTCATAGATCAGACAACTATAGTACCTCTTAATACTAATTAATCTGTCATGCGTATGTCAGGAATTTTGCAGCTAAAATATATTTCCAAGTTTCAAATGAGTTTCAGTTTTGTGGGGTATTTTTAAGTATAAAAATGAAGTTTGGGATCAAAATTTGTTTTGGTATTCAGAGTTGAAGGGTTTCGGTTTACTGGGGAAAAAATGATGATATAAATGAAGGAAAATTTCGGGACATAAATAAAAATTGGTCTTTAGAGAATTCCAGTATCATGAGGTTATGGTTTTGAGGACTCTCACTGTATATGTGATATTTAAGACTACAACGAATGTGAGGGTTTTTAAGCAGGACAAAGAAGTCTGACAAAATCATGAAATTTGTGCAGCAATCCATTTTTCACTGTAAACTTTGGTACTGATGTCATCAATAAAAACTTAATGACTTTTTCTTTTATGTACTTTTATCAGTCAGTACTGTATCTTACCCTGCATGCCTTTCAATAGCACTGATTATTTGCTCAGTTATTTATTTTTTAAACTTGGCATGTGAGAATGTAAATCAGGCATATTGCTTGTTTTAAGACCTATCATCCGATGCAAGAATCTGAGTAAAGAGTATTTTTTTTTACTAATGGTTAAATGACAAGGTTCAGTGTGGCACAAAATGTGCTAGAATTCCTACATAAGTAAATCAGTTTTTGTTTAAGTACAAAAGAAATAGGTATATGCATAATTTCTACATATCAAAATATGTGAAATAATTAGAAGAAATATGGTAATAAAATGATTATTCAGTGTTGATTTACTAATAATATTTTATTCCAACTTATTTTCAAGTTTTCATAATAATTTATTTCTATAAATGGTGCTAAAAGTAATGATAATTATTTCTTTCAAAGATATTTAGTAAAAGCTCGATTGTATTTCTCTTTCTTGGTATTAGTTATATGACACACTTCTAGCACATGGACATAAATGGGCACTTTTAAGATCAAATAATAGATATACTAAAAATGGGCAACAAATTTAGAATTCTCGGTGACAAGCTAAACTTTACTGTTGATGTGAGCCATCGAAGAAACTTCAGTGACAGTAAGCAGAATATGCAGCACTGGTTTGCTTCAGACTCGCAATAAATTGCTGACTGCGATGGACGAGATCTGCTCTTTTTGGGGCATGAATTGAATTTTAATTAGAGTCCGTTCCATAACGGTCAGACAGATGTGTCAATGTAGGGTTAACTGTAGGGAATGACAGGATTGAGACAAGCCAGAACAAAGATTTCAGGAGAATCTTGGGCCATTTAAAACAGGTGTCATAAAATGATATTTTCAGAATAGTTATTAAAAAAGGCAGACTAGAGAGGATTATTCTGACTTCAAATGGAATGCTAGAATGTAATCATGATTGGCTAAACTAAACGAGGGGGTGGGTTTCCGAGACGAAATTCAAGGTTTTAAGGTAATATCCCTCGCGATATTAGTCATTTTGAGTCATTCTGCCGAAAGGGAAAGATGGCTCTGAGATCAGTAAACAGTACTTTCCGCTTAAATAAACCATTCAAGGGACATAGTGTTCTGGAAATTTGAGAGACCCAAAACCAGAGAAGAGACAGATGGAATTCTCTGATGATAAGTGAGTGAGGGCTCAGGAAACACAAAGGTATTGTCTCAATCGCATACAGTATGTTCATTGATGTAAATCTGTAATTATTTGTTGAATTTATTTGTGGTAAATTCATGCGTCAATTTTCCTTGAGTTCAGAGGTTAACTGTTGAATACATTTTGTCTCGAATGTCATATAATTCATGTATTGTAAGAATGCCATAAAATATTTCTTGATATAAATGTGTTCGAATTTAGTTATTTTGTATGTAATAGAAATCATGTATCATAAAGATTTCATGCATTTATTCAGATACGAATTGTGAGAAGTAAATTATCTGTCTCAAATGATTTGTATCATGCATTCTGAGAACTGATTCTCCTATGTCTGTCTCAATGACTCGCTAATCAGCAAAGTAATATAGTTAAGACAAGGAGTGAAGTCCATTAATTCGTTTGTGTAGTTAAGTTGTGAATACTTATCAACCAAGAATCAGTGGTATTAACATTACGAACGTGTGTCAACAGGCAAAGTTCAGCAAGTAATTTATAGCCACAGCGGGGTGTGATGGTTTATCTAAGATGGCTAATTATGTCCTAGTTCCAGTTAAGAATTCGAGTAACCGCTAGAAAAGACATAAATTCACATTAATAAGATTGTTTATCAGCATCAGTTGGCGAACTGACCATAGCTTAGTTCTGCTGAATTACGATAGACAATATCTGACGTAAAAAGAGTCGAATATTGTTTAATCGCAGGAGAAGTAAAAGAAAAGCCTGACACGTATTTAGGTTGGGTATTATGTTTCTTATTTGAAGGAAAAAATAGTTCCATACTGTACTGCACAGTAGGAAGATCACAGTCTACAGCCAAGATGGTTGGTGACCTGAACAGGAGAGAGAGAGAGAGAGAGAGAGAGAGAGAGAGAGAGAGAGAGAGAGAGAGAGAGCAAATATGGCAACACCGTCCTTTCATCAACAGTGATTTGGAAAGGACAAGAAGCACCAGGTGATGCTGACATGCCGGCAATTCGAGTTCGATCAGTCACTCGATCATATAATGAAATTTTTTCTATCTGTATAACAGAATTGAATTTCACATAAATTTTTTAACTCTAATCCTAAGTTAACTTGAATCATTCAAATGTCATGCTCAGTTTCATTGTAATTGATTAAATTGTTATATTTTGCATATTGGGGCTCATGTTGTTCTGTTCTATATCCCTGCTCAGATCTATATTATTCCATCCATTCATTTCATATTTTATGTTATTCCTTTCTCGATCCGAGCAATAACACCGTCGTCGATGATCTCCTAGATATCGATAACCAAACAGCATAAGGAGAGGGGGATCTCTCATATCATCCCACCACCTCCTGACACCTGGGTGCCAAGCATGTTTAATTGGAACAGCCCTAACATGAACTTTATGCTTTGTGAAACATTATTTGTTACAGAGTGATATGAATAATGAGAGAGGGAAAATAGCTACTTTTTGCACAAATAATTTATGTCACCGTATTTTGGTGAATAACAGTTGAATATTGCCATATTTCTATTCATTTTTGGCTCCAATCTCGATCTTTCATGGGTTTTTTTTTGCGTGTATGTATTTTGTGTGTGCATGGGCGTGTGTCAATTAAATATTTAAAGATGTATTAATTTCAAGAATTAAACCAATTAGTCACACTTAGGCAATCTTTAGTAAGCTATGTCCGTAAAATAACAGCCATTTCTTTTTCTGTTACTGTCATTTTTATCTTTTCTTGGCTGTAACGGATGTTGCACATGATCCAAGGTGTTTTATTATTTGAAATAAGATAACATTTAATGGAATCACCAGAAAGACAAAGAACTGTTTTCCAAATACCCTATGACGGATTGCTGGTAAGAGTTGATAAGTTAGTTATTTATCATAACCATTTGGTAAAACAGCAATTGTATCATCATACAGGATGGAGTCCAACACTTTCTGCTGAAGTGGCTTTAATTCTTTAATAAAAGTTCCAATTGTTTCATTGTATTTATTTATGCTGGCTTTGACAGCTTCACTCTTTTAAAAAAATAGACAGAATAAGAAAATTTTAATCTTGTTCATTCAGAATAGTTTAAACCCATGAGAAGAAAGTCATTTCAGTTAAATATTATTAATAATTAGGTCACTAAATTAGTTTTACAGTTACTAAGTTGACAAAGCATTTGCTTTACAATATTACATAATTGCAACTTACTTCTTTATATTACCTGCATGCACTTCTTCTATTTGAGAATTTTAATAAGTCAAAGTCGAAGTTGCAGGTAAGGTCAATCAGCAATTTTAAAAAATTTGCTTGGAACACTACATGATATTCATCATCATCATTAACAAATTATATGTAATCTGAAACTTCATTAATGAAGTTACTTTTTTTTTAATAAAATATACTCTCAAATTTTCATATTAAAATGGCGCGTAAAATCTTCTCTTGGACACTGTTTATTGATTATTATTTCATTTCCTGAAATACTATCGATCGTCCAATAAATGGGATATCTGTCTTGATTTATTTGACTTTAATGAGACTTTCAACGCGAAATTCGTACGTTGAGACATGTTTTGCGCATTTTTGAAAGGACTGGTAAAAAAAAATGGAATTATACGCTATGAAATTTCGTTTATATTGACCCTGGCCTAGGCTGTTGATTTTTTTTTTTCGCAAAACTTACAGCCAAACTTCATGATCAATTTTTCTATTATTTGTGGAATGCAACTTTTTAGGGAATGTCAGTGATTTTAGGAGGGGCTGCAGGCAAGGCGATCCCATTTCCCCATATACTTTCCTTCTGTGTGCAGAGATATTAGCCCACATCCCCAGGAAGAAAAAAACAACAAATATTAAAGGAACAGAAATAAATCTTAAAGGAATATATTATTTCACAATGTACTGATTAATACATATAGATTACTCCGCACCTACAGTACTCAGATTACTCTGCACTCACAGTTTTCAGACTCTGCACTCACCCACTGTATACAGATTACTCTGCACTCATCCACAGTACACAGATTACTCTGCACTCACCCACAGTATATAGATTGCTCTGCACTCACCCACAGTATATTGTTACGTGTCTAGGCTCGTACAAATGTAACAAAGAAAAGAGTGAAGCCAAAAAGCTTTCTAAATTTTAACAAAATAATTTATTTCCCTAAAAAAACAAGGTAAAAATATGAGAAAGGACTTACGGTTTATGAATCAAATCCAAACATTAATCCAATAATTAAAAATATAAATCCTATCCCTAAAAAGTTCTAAGTTCTAAGTGAATAAAAGTTCGAATCCCGATGAAGTTCCAAGATGGAAGGTGATGACGTCTTCTATAACCTGCTTTGTGTTGTCGTGTCAACAGTTCCTTGTTGAATCAGCAAGAATAATATTCCAGCTTTAGAATTCCGAATAATTTTCAGTAAATGTCTTTGTCCAAGAATTCTGATGAGCACAAGTATTTTCCTGGGAAATAAATTATTAATTCCGAAAAATAGGAAAATTCAAATCAAACTGGCAACAATAAAATAAATACCTTTGAGCCCGAAGATATGAATTACGACTGACTAAAAATCACTATCAAACGTGTTTAAACCCTAACTACAACGAAGAACGGACCACCTGATAGGGTCACGTGATCACTTCCTTTCAAGAGACGTAGAAACATCATATGTCAATTATCACATAGGCCATGTACGGATTCGATTGTACTGAACGAATCTTACTATAAGATCCAATAATAAAAAAAAAATAAAAAAGTTGTTTATAACAGAGCTGAAACTGGCTCTTAAATCTAGGTCACCAAAAGATACAAAGTTTCAAACTACTGCGTTTTAATCAGGTTTAACAAAACTGAATTGAATTTTCTGGAAAAATGTCAAATCCAGTGAATAAAGTTATCATTAAAATAACATGTAATGAAATAAAAATAAAATAAAAAAGAAATTTAAAACTAACACACAAGTAATTAAATTACATATACGTAACAATATAAATTACTCTGCACTTATCCACAGTATATATATTACTCTGCACTCATCCACAGTATATAGATTACTCTGCATTCACCACAGTATACAGATTACTCTGCACTCATCCACAGTATATATATATTACTCTGCACTCATCCACAGTATATAGATTACTCTGCATTCACCCACAGTATACAGATTACTCTGCACTCACCCACTGTATATAGATTACTCTGCACTCACCCACAGTACACAGATTACTCTGCACTCACCCACTATATATATATTAATCTGCACTCACCCACATTATATAGAATACTCTGCGCTCACCCACTGTATATAGATTACTCTGCACTCACCCACAGTACACAGATTACTCTGCACTCACCCACTATATATATATTAATCTGCACTCACCCACATTATATAGAATACTCTGCGCTCACCCACTGTATATAGATTACTCTGCACTCACCCACTGTATATAGATTACTCTGCACTCGCCCACAGTACACAGATTACTCTGCACTCACCCACTGTATATATATTATTCTGCACTCACCCACATTATATAGAATACTCTGCGCTCACCCACTATATATAGAATACTCTGTACTCATTCACAAAATACTGATTACTCTGCACACATTCACAAAATACTGATTACTATGCACTCACATTATTCAGGTTATTATAAACTCAATGTACAGATTACTCTGCACTCACTCTTGATGGCTTTGTAAAGTCAGAAATCAGCCTCGTTATCAGTGATCTAAACTGTAAGGCTAAGGCCTTATTATAAATATTGAGAACAAAAAAAAAAAAAAAATGCAGTCTGGATTGGAAGTAGAACAGAAATATAAATATTGCTCAGAATACCATCTGAATTTAGTTACCAAGGTATAACATTTCCACGGTATTAACATTATAGTTAAATTAATCTTTGACAACAAAATCATGAAAATTAAAAATTTACTTTTGCGGTGGTCAACAAGATCGCCAAATCCTTTGTTAAAATCAGTTGGGGTTTTTTTTACCATTCGTTTATTTCCTAATTAAATTTAAAATTTCGAACAGAAATACCCAAACAATTAAAATCAGATTTTAAGACAGAGGAAACTTGACCTTTGATGAAAAAGCTATTTACCTTTTTTATGTAAAAAAGCATTTGCAGTATTATGACCACACGTGACCATGCTTATTTTGAGAGAAATGGTGATAAGAGAATTTAACGGGAATCTACACTCGGCGATTTTTTTCTCATGTTTTAGCACAATACCATATTCAGTTCAGGATCTGGCTCATCACAGACTCTTAGATATGAAACGTACAGTGTTAGCAAAATAATTAAGAACCAAACTGTGCTCAGGACAGAACTACTCGTCGAACTACCGATAATGTACTGGATATTGTCAGGTCAACCAGAGCAAGAATATATTTTCTCAACCTATTCATGGACCTCAAATTAAAAAGAAAGACAAAAAAGCCCTCACCACCGCCCCTGTAAAATAAATTATCTATCCCTTACAGTTTTTCTTGGTGACAAACATAAAACATTTTTATTTGGATGCAATAGCGCACTAACGGGGGGGGGGGGGGAGCGGTCGGGGTGGTTGCCCCGGGCGCCAGAGGTCTTGGGCTCTTGAATCCCGACCCTTCAGCAAATTACATAACGCACCGGTTTAACAAGAATTTGCAAACTTGTCTTTGCTGCCAGCATGTGCTTCGTGAAGAAAAAAAAATTGCTATTC
The DNA here is from genome assembly GCA_016617855.1 of Megalonaias nervosa. Classification (NCBI taxonomy): domain Eukaryota; kingdom Metazoa; phylum Mollusca; class Bivalvia; order Unionida; family Unionidae; genus Megalonaias; species Megalonaias nervosa. The sequence continues at coordinate 27,364 of JAECUM010031034.1, forward strand.
TATTCATCGGCGCACCCCCCCGCTAATCCTCTTTCGCATCACAGCCAGAGAGAGGGATCCAGACATCGATCAATGCTATCGCATGGGCACAAATCAGTTAATACAGACGTCTATCTTCGAATCCGTCAACCACTAGTATTTAGATTTATGTGAAGGGGTATGGGGGTGGATTATGTTTATGTAAACGCCTGCAGATATCATTAATTTCAAATAACGCCGATTTCAGAAAAAGCCACCAAATGGCATTAAATTGCAGGAAAATCGTTGGCGGCCAGGGCTGCGTCCCGGGCCTCGCTGTGGGAGCTCACAACGCTCCCTCAAACACCCTAGTTGGAGGGGTACTATCCCCCCTCCCAATTACCCTCCCCTGGCTTCGGCCATCGTATTCTGGTCCTTTGGGCCGTCATCGTCGCCATGGGCGCCATTTACGCCACTGGGCCCGGGGACCATTTACCCTTAGTACCCCACTGTTTGGACGTGAATTTTGGGAGTGTAAAATCAAAGTATATGTTCCACTATTTTCTTGCAACAGCTCGAAGCAACATGTCGACTGACCTCATATTAGCTTGGGATAATGCCAAGATATCCATAATATAAAGAAAATCTTGCTTTATCTAGTCTTCAACTGTTTCGTGCGGTAAAGTTAAGTTACTGTTCTTCGTTCTTCATTCATACTTGCACAGACCGATTCCAGCTGGTTGGAAGCTTTCAAACGCGTGATGTCAAGTCTGATCTAACATTGGAATGGCACGTGCCGATTAAGTTGCGTTGTTTATGTTTATTATTATTATTGCACTCTCTTTTGTATGTGATAGGTAAATGCGTGTAATTTTTTCCTTTGTTTTGATAATAGATGAGTTCCACAATCGCCGATAATCAAAAAGATAAAGCGGGTCTATTGTACTATCTAACTTATCCAAAACAGACTTAAAGTATGTTTCGTGTCCTCCGTAACACCTCTGATATTCATGCGAGATAAATATCGTATGCATGTCGGCGTGATCATTTATGGTAAAATATAGCTTTTTCGCCTTTCTTCGCCCCCCAAAAAATAAAAAATAAACCGCAATCTATTCGGACCACCTCGAATATTTCTACCGTTGGATAGGCCGTGAGATTGAGCGAGAAGTTGTAAAGGGGGCGCTCTACGTATATTATAATCTTCTGAGAGAGTGTTAAGTGTAAGATGAAGTTGTTTACATTTGCAACATACACAGTGGAGAGAATGTTGGTATACCTATATGTCACTTTCATGTACTGTGGCTGAAATTTCTTAGGATATTGTGCTTGTGGAAATCGTACATCATCTAAGCACACAGCTAACTAAAATGACTGCTCCCTTGTGCTAAAAAAATCAACCTGAATTAGTCTCAAGAACACTATCTTTAGCAATTATTAACACGGGTGAAATTTTTTTTTTGGTCAGATTAGATAATACCAGCTTCTGAAGTGCAATGATTGAATTACCAAGTATATCAAATGTAAAAAGAAAAAGTGTTATATGCTCTTTTTTTAAACAATTTACCTCTAAGTCCAGGATGTGAAAGTGAAGAAGCGGAGCTAGCAATGTTTGAAAGATGCACATCTGAAATAAGGCCCAGTTGTATACTCTATAACCCATATTACACATAACAATCATACACCAAAATAAAGGGAATTAAAGTTATTTGATCTATACCTAAGATATATAAGGTCCTTTCTAAGATAGCCATTATAACCAGTGAGGAAAAGAGTGGAAATTATTTTTCATTAAAAATCTATCCTATGCAAAATACGAAACTATAGAACGCCACCAAATGAAAAAATAGTTTGAAACATTCGCAACTTTTTTGTCAATCCTTGTTAAGTATATAGCTGAGATAGTCCGAATGGCAACAGTATCCGAGGTACGATGCGAATGTACCTCGTGTATGTGTACTACAGACAATGGTGGACTGCTAGATCCGAACAGCCTACTTCACTCTGTTATTGGACATTAATGGTCCTAGTTTCGGGAAATCCTTAAAAATCGAACGAAGAATAACAGTGGTAAAAAGTTGCTGGGGATAAATACATTATAACAGTTATTATGAGTTGATCCAATCCCAGAAGCCAACAAGTCGAGCGAGTGTAACGTGCATCATCGAAATAAACACGCAGTGACCTTTTAAAGTTCATATTTACATTAGATATAATCACCGTAACTTATTTCTTCAGTGTAACTGTCATTAGCCGTTTGACTTGTTAGTAATGAGGACATGTTAATATGGTTAAAAAGATATCAATGATATTTGCTGCGAGAAACAGACTTTCAATTGAAGGAATACAGAGAAATGGAAATAAAACTGAAAGGAAAAGTGAGTGTTTTAGCTTTCGCCTGTAAAAAAGTAGTTCGGACTGGGCAATTTTCTCATTCTTATTTCCTATGTTCTTGTTGTAACATCAAATCTGCAGACGTACATTATGTTGTATTTATATCTTATTTGAGAAGAAAGATATTCATTTGTATTATTCAGTGGAAATAAAAAGTGCTCATTGGCTATAATTAATTTTGGAACTGTTGTGAACTATTCAAAGGAGTTCTGAACAACGCCATTTTGACGCGTCAGGATTGTACCGGAGCAGTATATTCTTGGTTTTGAAATTTATACGGAACATTTAATTCTATTGGACTTTAATATAACCTTTTCAGGATTGTTTTTTATTCAATTCATAATACTGTAAGTTTCTCTTATATTTTCATTGTATAACATTGATAATTAAGTTGTTTGTTAAGTGTTACAAAACTTGTTGATTTCGCTTCTTTCTGTTAGTTTATGACCATAGATTCGTAACAATATAAAACGTTTCTCGACGCACACATTAAATACAAGGAACAAAAGGACAAAGAAAATTGGTATGTGAGCTAAACGGATGATTTCTTAAAGTTGAACAGACACGAACATATGACAGCAATATGTAATGTTTACCGGTGTTCAACATATGCATCACGATGTTGTCAAGTAGTGGCTTTAAATCTTTAGCCTCGTTCTCGATATGCTCAAAACAAAGCGATAATGCCTTGATTGGAGATTGTAAAAAGGGTATATTGCTGTTAACAATAAGGTGCATACACGTTCTGTTGTTGTAAATCGAGCAACAAAATAATACAAGGAATAGAAACAAACCAAAATAAACGAATCATGCCTATCTCGGGTGAGGTTCGAATTTTTTATACATGGGTGTAAGCGCCCGCCCACCTCTCTCGGGAACGGGCAGATTACCTACGAGGTAATGCATATTATCGCGAGTACGTGTTGATTGCTTCTCCTGCTTTACCTGTCCCACGAGCACGTACATTGTAAACAATGGGTACTAAGGGGGGTGCGAAGGGGGCGGTCCGCCCCGGGTGACAGCCAGAAAGGGTGGGGTGTGGGTGCATCGGGAGAGTTGAAATACCAGTACAAGTTTTCAAACCAAATGAAAAATTCGCTAAGTAAAAGTTATTTCCAATTTGCTTATGACAGCATTGTACTGTTTAAAAATCTACTTGCAATCATTTCTTTTTTTGTGTGTATACATTTTAAAATTATTTGTTGGGGTGCCAAAGGAAGGATCCGCCCCGGGGTGCCAACTACTTTAGGTACGCCCCGGATTGTAAATTTACTTCAATACAGATTTATGTTTTGAAATATTATAATAACTTACAAATGGGTTAAATAATCATTAGTCTTCAACAATAATTGCATTTCTCAAGTTACTTGTAACGTATCGAACATTCCCAACCCTTTTTCATAGTACTTCGGCCAGTGGATAATTTTCTACATATTGCACTGAAAATATATCTGAAATGATTTAAAAGTTTAAAATATAAAATTATCAACAGAGAAAGGAGTGCAAAATCGTGGAATTTTCCTGAATTTGTGATGTGACGTTTTCTATTGTCGTATAATAAAGCTGAATTTCATTAAATCTTTTTATATGTAATTAATATTATTTTAGCCTCTAGTTATTAAATTAGTACAATCAACAGTATTCGTGACAAATTTGCTAAACAAAGTAGCAATTGCCACAAATATAAAAATCTGCTTTCTAACTCATTTTTATTTATTGATCTAACATTTAACATGCAATAAAAAACAACCTGAACAACGTTCTCTGGGATGTTTATGACTTGGTGCAGTTGGGCATGATTTTTTTTTACAAATAACGTTTGTTTAAAATTACACCAACTGGCGACTTTGAAAGAATAAATAATGTTGAAACTCCGTGGTTTTGTAAGAGAACTAGTTAGGTTGACACAAAATGAGAAAAGGTTTGGAATTTTGGTACACAAATCATTATTGGTTTACAAAAGAATAACAAATTAAATTAATAAAATCAACATTTCTCATGAAAGAATTGGGAAGCAAAATAGCACATGCTATATAGACCTATTCCGATGGTGAAATATAAAATACCCCAAAGTACGCCGAAGCCTCTTTAAAAATGACTTAATATGTCTATAACTTGTAGCAGTTCGGGATTAACGCATGAAAAAAAATTATTAAAATTTTGAAAATTATACTGATTAATAACATGATTTGTTTTGTTTTTTTTCTGGCCCTTTTAAAATCATAGCCATTATCATTATGACTATATCTCGAGACATCCAAGGATAAAAAAAACAAATGTTTTATTTGTCGATCTATCTGATTTATTTGACTCCATCTATGACAAACATGTCCACGTATTGTTTATTACGTTTATATTGCACTGTATTATGACAGGCAGTCAGAATACAGTGAGTAGGGAACCAAAGGAAGAATA
>JAECUM010031035.1:0-49341 GCA_016617855.1 Megalonaias nervosa
CTCTCTCTCTCTCTCCTATTGTAACTGCATTTGTTTCTCTTCTTTTGTAACTGCATTTTTTTCTCCTGTTTTTTCCAGTTGCATTTACATTTGTTTTTCTCATTCTGAAGTTGAAGCTTTCTTAACTCCAATTCCATTTTGTATTTTAATTTTAATTCATTTATTTTTATGTCAGAGTCTCATACAGACTTACTGATCAAAGCCAAAGCACTTTTATCCGAAACATTCTTTTCCACCAAATACTGGACCAAAATGTTTTTTATTTCTTGCTTCGTTAAAGAATCTTTTGTCTCAGAAAGATCATATTTTCTCGCAAGCTGAAGCAATTCATCTTTTTTCAAAAAGTCTAACTGTTCCTTGGTAGGATTTGAAAAAAAGATCTTTACTTTTGATGACATTGTAAAAAAAGCCTGTTGATTTCACTAAAGATTCCAAATGTTAAATAATACTTGAGATTTAAAATATTTTAAAACTAGGGGAATTTAAATTTTTCTGAAACATTTTAACAAAATTCGTATCCCAAAGATAAGCCCCAATTTTCTGTTACGAGTCCAATCTCTTCAAATAAGTAACAGAAAAGATTGAAAACAACAAACTTTGTAACATTTAACAAATAATTTATGTCCCTAGAATACAAAGTGAAAAAATTAAGAATAAAGAACTTACAGTTTTACGAATTAAATCCAAATATAATCCAAGAATTAAAAAATAAAAGTCCTAGTAATAAAATATCCTGAATGAAACTGAGTTCGAATCCTGATGAAATCCAAAATGGAAGGCGATGACGTCTGTTGTGGTCAGCGAATTGCTGCTGTGTCAACAGTCCTTTGATGAATCACAGAAAATATTATTCCTGTTTTTGAATTCAGTATAACTTTCAACAAATGTCTGATCCAAGAATTTTGTAGGAGCACTTATGTATTTACAGGGAAAAGAATCACTTGAATTCAATAATTTGAAGACAATAAAAATTCAACCCAAACTGGTCACAACATAATACCAACTTAACGTGTCAATTGTTAGGAGCCCGAATGACAAACTTCTATAAAAAAAAAGAAAAAAAAAAACAGTCATATGCTAATTAAGACGCAAGACAGATTCCCGGATGTTACTGATTCTGAAACGAGGTCTGCAACTAGACACAGTGTTAGTTGTTTACGTCAATGAAATAAAAAATGAAAAATAATCAGTCAGGTCAAATAGAGCTAAACTCAATGTTACATTACAATAGCATTTAATGGAATTTTAAAATAATGGAAACTAATAAACAAATAAATAAATTAAATATGCATAACAATAGTGCAAAATCATTCTCGATTTTGTTTAAAGTTTGTGTCACGAATGCTTGTTATCTATATTTTTTGTTCAAACAGTCAAGTGCTTTCGATTCTTTTTAATGAGCTCTTCGATTTTCCTCTGTAATTCCTCCTTTTCCACAGTATTAACTCATTTATTTATCAGAATCATTTGAATCATGTAGTTTTAACAGATATTTACTTCATGTAAATGCTAAACAGTTAGCATTTGCTCCCCATATAAATATTTTTGTTGCAATCATTTTTATATTAATGAACAAAAGCTATTGATATTATTTCTAGTTGATTTTCATGCTAAATGAGTATTTACTTTTTGAGTTTGAAACCGATTAGGACAGTGTTATCTAGATAGTAGGTTCATTTTTGTTTTTAAGCTGTAATGTTACTTCCAATTTTAACGGATTATAAATAAGCAACGCTCTGTCAGCTTACTCCTGATCTAATCTAAAAAGCAATGAGAGACAATGCAGAAAACCGTATAAGTTCAATATACTTGACAAAAATTGTGTATACGCTTGAATTGTTTATTTGAAGTCCATACTGTGTACAACTTGTAATTAACAAAATGTTATCATCATCATCCTCATCATCATCATCATCATCAATCCCTTAACCCAAGCGGTCGTTGGGGCATAACAGTTGACTTTACAACCAATTCTCTCCATCTTTCCCTATTCTCTACTGCCCCTTTGGAATCTCCAAATCCCATGCCTGTCCACTCCTTAATGTTGTCTTCCCACCTCTTTTTCTGTATGCCTCTTCTTCTGCACCCTCGCACTGTGTCTTGCAAGAATGTTTTTGCCAGTCCAGATGATCTTGAGACATGACCGTAGCACTTCAGTTTGCGCTCTTTTACAGTGGTCAAGAGGTCTTCATAGGATCCGATGGCTCGTTGGATCCTGTTGTGGACTTCTTCGTTGGCTACATGGTGAATGCATGGGATGCCCAAGATCTTGCGGTAGCATCTCATTTCAATGGTTTGAATCATTCTTTGTAGATCTGATGTGAGCGTACATGTTTCACAAGCATACAGAAAGATGGATAAGACAATTGTGCAGCCTTATTTTGGAACCAAAAACAATGTTGGTATCTTTCCATATTGGTCTCAACCCTGTTATTGCTGCTGTTGTCTGGGCAATCCTGCAAAGTAATTCTGGTTTGGAGCCCTCATCTGTGATAATTGATCCCAAGTACTTGAAGCTTGTGACTCTTTCCAGCTTCTGTAAACTGACATTTATTTCTGCGTTGATGCCAATGGTGTTGTTTGTCAGCAGTTTGATTTTCTCAGCGCTAATCTCCATGCCGTATGCTGTGGAGCTTGTGTCGAGGAGCTCAACCAAAATGTTATGGGCATAGATAAATCCATAATGATTAACTAATGTCTTGGGTGTAGCTTCAGACTTAGGAAAGTCCAAAGCTGTTTCCATAAGCTAAATAGAAAAATTGTTACTGGTCCGGTTGCTGTTTTTCTGTTTCTGCTTGCAATCTTTCCACGGCAATATGGAAGGTTCTGAATATGTGTGCGAACAATTTATTTGCATTGAAAACATGTTTCTTCTATTGTTATACATTCCTTTGTAATTCTGAGATTTTGGTCTCTCTTTCATTGCCACCATGTTCAATAGTAGTTAATTTATTTCTTGGATACACTTATTATTGTGAAAATGTGACCAGGGTTCAAAAAGTCGGAAGCAACACATTCATTGCGGAAAGAAATGTCTCGACTGTTTAGCGTCCGTACCATGCATTCCTGAAGGAAAAGAACGAATACATTGATCCTCTTACAAGCGAACCTTTTTACGAACACCATCATATGAAACAAGTTCAGCAACAGAAAAGTGCTTGCGAATTGCTTAGACTGTTCTACACTTGTGGACAGATTATTGGAAACTATTACGTAAAGCTACACGTTTGTCCAGGAAAGAAGAGATGCTGTTTTTTTATTGCCAAATCGGGAAAGTACACAAGAGATTTTTACGTCCTAAATTTTGCGTAGCTGATGGTACTTGTGAGAAGTGTATGCAAGAACCTATATCTTTTCACTGTCAAACTATTTGTAAGATTCAAGGATGACTTTAAATAATGTTTCGAGGCTCTCGTGCACTTACTAATGTTGTGGAACACATGTTAAATACAACCGACGATACTTGAAGCACAGAGCATATACAGCGTTACGGACTCCATTATTGATACGCTACATTCTTGGCTCACAATCTCTCGGGATACATCTGTATATCATATTATTAAGAACATGATACCGACTGCAAAACCCATTTACATGAACGAGGGATAAGTACAGTTTAAAACTTCTGCGAGTTATTTGGCTAAATGTTTGGATAGAATGCCACAAAGGTTTCGAATGACCGAATTTGACAGAGGCTATTTCCACGCTTTTTCAGTACCGAAGCTAATCAACAAATTGTGCTCTCGACTTTGATGGTATGCGCACAAACCAAAGAGAACTATTCTACTCTTGGTACCAGACTCACTCTTCATACCCGTTTGACTTTCAGGAAGAAATGCTGAAGTATTGTGGATTCGATGTGGACAATTTACGCCGTTGCAGTGAAAATTTCTACAATCTTTCTGGATCGGATCACCAAGGTATCGATCCTTTGAAGGAAAATTTTACCATCGTTAAATCGTGTGGATTAGTCTACCGAAAGATGTTCATGCCTGAGAACAAACTACGATCATATTTCCTAAAATCATATCGCTCGATGAGCCGTCGATAATCAGTCAAAGCTTTCGTCTGGTTGCATTACTTTTGTGAGAGTTCAGATAAATGCATACAACATGCTTGGAACGGCGGAGAAAAAAAAAAACTTCGTAGTCTTTCTTAAGGTGGGTAGTATTTAGAGAACCTCCTGATTGTCTACGAATTAAAAAAAAAAAATATTTATTTCACGGATGCCCTACGTGTTTCTTTCAATGAGACTTGAAAAATCCTTTCTCAGAATTTATCATGTTGAACAAGCAAACATACAATCGTCGCCTGAAGTTAGAAAGTCAAGGATACGGTGTAATAGAAAGGAGGAAGCATTATTACGATCAACGTTTCAAAACTTATACAGAATTTAGACGCATTGTCGAAAGTTACGACGTGGTAGACATCGAACCTTTGAGTCCACGCGACAGTTTCTTTCGAGGACGAACCAATGCGACACGCTTACTGTAGGACATGGACGAATCGCAAGAAAAAGAAACCAAATACATCGATGCGTGTTCTCTGTATCCTTGGGTGTGCAAATATGGTGGTGTTCCTACCGGGCAACCTGAAATGTTGACAACATCCATCGACGTGGAACACATTCATCATTTTAAACGATTCTGTAATGCAAAGTCTTACCTCTAACCCACTTGCACCAACCTGTCTTTTCTCATCGCTGCCAAGGAAAACTAAGGTTTCCTTTACGCTGTACGTATACTGAAACATGTAATCAAGACCAACCTTGTTGCCACAAGGATGAAGGATACGCTTTGACGGGACCGAGATTGAGTGTTGAATTGTTTCGCGCTCTGGATCTTGGATACCAAATGTGAACAGTATACGAAATTTGGCACTTTCCTAACACCGAACAATACAGAAAGAACGACAACTCGAGGACAGGTAGTATCTTTAGCTACGTCAACGAATTTTTCAAAAATTCAAACAAGAACTCGTGGCTATCCATCTTCGTATCAGACTCCAGAAGACAAAGGCAGATTCAACGAACGGTACCGATCATTAGAGTGCATCACAGGTAGAAAGTAACGAAGGAAGACGATTGTTCGAAAAGCCATTTTAAATTGATTGTGTGGGAGAATTGTTGCATCGTCCGATATTGTTTCTTTTTACTTAGTTTTTTTTTTTGGTTTTTTTTTATATTTTTTTTGTGCTGGTATTTTCTTGAAGTCTTCCTCCAGTTTATTTTCATACTTCTGAAATCCTCTTTGTGCACATTATCTTTTTCTTTGATATCGCGGCTTTTATTGTTGTTTATTGTAATTTTTTATACTAGCTGATGATCAGAATAAACGATTCATGGTTGACCTCATCGTTACAGATTACTTTGCTGATAATGCGGTGGTTGCAGATGTCTCTATTTCATGTTTTTCAACTTTGTTGTACATTACTTTTTCCTCGAGAGTGTTTGGAACAAATCATCAATGCTGCACCAACCCCCACAAAAGACAGAGGATGTGCTGTGGTACCTATTCATGCAACACCTAATTGTGCTTCTGTTATTCCTTCACCATCTGAAATTGTTGCCATACTTGCCTCTGCCCAATCCCAAATATTTTAATTTTAATTTGTATATCTTTTTCATACCACTGTAGTGTTTAATCTCTCGGATGAAATAAATTTTAATCCCGTCATTTTTTTGCCAACCCGAAATTAAGTCCACTGTCCATAGCTAGTGTAGGTTATAATAGTGTTTCACCAACAATACACATCGCCTCAGGCGTCTGAGCACCAGGTAACTTCTCTTTTTTTGGGGGGGGGGCACCAGACAGATGCCCCCCCCATTTCCAAAAAAAATAAAAGGTTTTTATGTTTTTGTGTTCCCCCTCAGAGGTGTTTATGTGTTTTTATTTTAAAATAGAATTTACTCCCAAAATTTTTGTGGGGTATTTCTTTTTTTTCCCTAGTGTTTTCTAAAAAGAGAATTTTTCCCCATCGGTTTTATTTACCGGTTAGGAAGAACTGCATCTTTTTTCCACACAGTGACCCTTGCCACGGGGTCCCTATGTCCTGTGTTTGTTATCTGTATAGTGCTATATTGTTTGTGTGCTATAGATGTTTGTGTTAGGACGGCTCAATGATCGTAATCTTTTTTGGTTTTTTTACAGAGTAGATTATTTATGGTGTAATATTTTATATTATTTTAGAATTTTGTATAAGAAACGGTGTGATAAAAAGGGTTTAGGAAAAATAAAGCTTAATGTATTAATGAGTGTACTATTTCTGTGTCGTTTCTTATTTTTTCTGTTTTGAAATTAGGAGGTTGGTGGTAAAGACAGTCCGTGAGGTTCCACAAGTTTTTATTTATTTACTAGCTTATGTGATTTTTATATGTACATTCATTCCATTTTAAGACTGAGAATCATTCAATGATTTTCAGGACAGCATTTTCTCAAGTCCACTAAATAATTTCTCATTTGTTGAGTTAGTGTTTTTAGTTTTTGTCTAGAAAATTATTTGTCCCAGGTTATTTGCATCCCGCTCAAAGTTCCCTACCATTACGTCGTAGTTGTAAAGGTGTATGGTTTCAGTGTCACACTTGCGTATTTTTATCATTCCTTCTTTTTGTTAGCACCGGTGACCATTCGTCATGTAGCTATTTAAAAAGCTATACTCTGCAACTTATACATTTTATATTACAACATATTTCAAATTATTCCACACACACATAGATTCATTTTCTACCTACATTCAGTTTTTATGTGGTTTGGGTTAGGTGGGTTTATGTGTTTTATTTTGAAAGATGTTTTCTTTTTTATCTCATACTATAACCATAAATATAAATTTTGTGGGTAAGTTATTGTCTCTTTTTATTAGTACGTATCGCGGTATGTTCAGAAATACAGCGGTACAAAATTTTTTTTTTTTTTTATCAGTCTCTAAAATGTATTTCATCCTGACCCATTTTAGGCGCGGCTATCGTAGTGTGCTATTGAAAAGCAGAGTTAGAACTGACTCACGATATTACCATATGAAACGAGTAAATGTAAAATTTCAGGGGCGGATCAATGGGGGGAGGGTGTCCAGTCCTTACGAGGAACAATATTTCTGGATCCGCACTGGATTTGAGTTATTTAATCAAGATTTGAATATTACATGATTTGAAATCTAGCAAAAGTTTAATTCAACACATAAATAACATTTCTCTATAAAAATTACATAGCAGTTTGTGGCGGATCCAGAAATGGGGGGCGGGGTTACCTAACAAAAAGGCAAGAGGTCTTTGGGATGAAATCTCTGGTGGGAGCCCAGGGGCGGAACCCTCGTAAGCTCCTGCGTTTTAAGCGATTGCAGGGCATTTATTTTTTAATCATCAACTGGAAAGAAAGCCTACACATGGAAGCGTTCCGGTTGATTCGTGTTGGGTATTTTTTTTTCGGGTGGGTGGGGTTGATATATAGTATCTTGGACGGAAAGCGAAGACACACCTGCTCGGCCCTCTGCCCCTGGCAGTGACCCTTGAATTGACGGCTAATTAAATATGTGACTTGAGTGACTGCGATGTCATAAAGGGAACTCCCCCAAAATCTCATAAAGCTCGGGTTAGTTCATATTTAACACCATCTAGGCTATTTTTAGACCAACAAGGAAAACGCGTGACCTGCTGATAAGATACATGCTGATACCCGGATTTTCATCGGAGTAAAGACACTGAACATAGTGACCATCCTCTATCCATTGTCGAGTTTTTATCGATTTATTTTCAAAACTACCTCGAACAATGAAAGGGACCACGGAAATCCTAAAGATTTCATCTGTAATATTATCCGTCATGTTTGGAATTCCGGTGTATTTTTGTGAACATCTGAAGAATTCAGCCGCCAAATCAGATGTAAACTCCTTGGAAAGCAGAGAAAACGTAGCAGACATGCAGCGAAATGCCTATAAAGAGTCAGATATATGGCAGAACCGATGCACTGTTGCGAATCCAAAGCGGACGGAACTAGGCTTTTATCCTGATATTACGAAGACCGACACTAATTTTAGTGCAACCGGAAGTAAGGGAAATCGCTGGAAATCCGCAACTCTCAAGGACGGTCATGATGACATAGAGGTTAATCTCTCTCTCTCTCTCTCTCTCTCTCTCTCTCTCTCTCTCTCTCTCTCATTTTGCATAGTTAATTATACTGCGTTTGCAAATACCTTGATGATTTTTAGGCCTGCAGCTGGATTTCAAAAGGATAATGTTTTTATAATTGTGAAGTTTGTCAAATTACTGACAAAACCTTTTTGAATGTTTTGATAGCATCAAACAATATAATTGCTGAAAGTGTTGCTGAAATAATTTATTTGCTTGTAGACAAACCCAAATAAACTAAGAGAAAAGAGTGAAACCTCATTATTCGTGGTCTTCCAGTAAAGGCGAATACAATTCCCAAACACTGAAGCGTTCTTGGAGGTTATGAATGTACAAGACGTGGAGGTTAAGCAAGCCCTACGCTTAGGTCAGTATTTGTACTATTATTAGTGCCCCTACTTCGTGGACGGTTAACCCTAACCCTCAACCATGTTGAAGCAACGACATTTAGCTAATGTCAAAATCAGCAAAATCTAGGTGAAAGGGAAAAGGCAAAACGTTAAGAAAGTGGTCATAAAAAATCTTGAGATAAGAAAAATGTTCATGGAAATGCCAAAAATCCTGCAATAAATGCTCTGGATCGAATGTTAGTCCTACAGTGTAAGATGCCCCGCCTGATATTTTTGTTTTGTGGGGTGCAACATCTCACCCCACAAAACAAAAATATCAGGTGCAGTGTCTTATATTTTAGGACTAGATGAAATGGATAAGACGAATATATTTATTACAGTGTAAATAGAAATAATACAGACTTTGCAATGTCTGAGATAGAGATATTGAAATTTATTCTGAAGATACATACCAGCAATAGGACAGAGGGGTGTTGTTTTTATGGGTAAGGAAAGTTTACATCACATTGACTACTTCAGGACAAGAGTTAAAGTGAAAATTTCCACAACTAAGAGTGTTAATTGGATTAGCACACATACAAGAATGTGACCAGTTAAATATGTTGTGGGTTTAATGCCACTTTTCAGCACATGATAGGCCATACATGGCAGCTAGTATAACTGATAGAGGAAGAACCCAGTAAGAACCACCGACCCACAGGAAGCTACTGGCAAGCTTTCCCACATACCTACAGTGGCATAGCACAAGACTGGAACCCACGAGGACAGAGGTGAGATGGCAGTGATCGGTAACGGCAGCTGCTTTAGACCTCTCAGCCATCCAGGGGCCCCATCTAGTTGAATATAGTTCAACAGATTTGTCAGTCAATTTAAATACATGAACATGATAACATATTTCTTGTCTGTGACTTTAATTTCAAGGACATTTACTGGAATACATACTCTTCAAATCATGAAATAGAAAATATATTCATTGACGTTTTGGAAGAGAAATCATTATATCAGCTTATAGCTAAACCTACAGTAGGAAATAACATTCTCGATCTAGTATTAACATCAAATTTAGATATTGTTGATCATTTGACAGATGACAAAAACTTTTCAACAAGTGACCAGACATTAATTTTAAATCACTGTACCCATATGTCTAATAAATGCTGATCCTAGGAAGATATAGCTTTACAGTAAAGGGAACCATGCTTCTTTCATTGAGAAAATTACTGGATATTTGACTGGATAACTTATATAGAGGAGAATCTGTAACAGAAAAAAGGAATGTATTAAAAGATAATTGCATGAAAAATATGTTCCTTAAATGCTTTTATAATTATACAAGATAGAAAATTGGACCCACTAATTTGGGTGAGATCTTAATCTGTGAAGAGAGCAAAAAGGCAAAAAAGAAAGGCATGGTTAATTGATTAATTTATTGTGTTAATTGAGTAATTGCCAAGACTATGCACTTAAAACAGTACAATGAATGTCCACAGCGGCATCTTGTAAATAAGGATGCTTGTCAAAACAGTTAGAATGTACACCATTCTCTACTTATGACATGGCCCAGTTTACTGATTATACAAAATGTTTGATATTATGGTTCTATATTTTGCGGACATGCAGCTCTTAATCCAAACAGAAATAGATAGGCTAGTGCCAGAACTTGGCCAACTGGAAAAGGTCGTTTCAGCATATAATAGTGAAGAACTATACCAAGTAACATATTTTTAGCTCATTGTTGATGAACATTCTCTGCATTGTGAGTCAGCAGTTGGAAAGATGTGGAAGTTCATTTCAGGTGCACAGTTGCCACTGAAATATCAGAAATTTGATGCTGGTAAGAAAGAGTGCAGTCATGAATTTGATTAAAAGATGATGACGAGGAAATACCAGAAATACTGGAAAAATTAATTTGAATGGCCGAAATAAGACTCAGAAAGGATGTGATGATGTGCACTTTCTACACTATGTATTTGGAGATATATGAAAGAGCACAGATCAGGGAAATTTAGGCAGGATCAGTAACAATATCAATGAAAGAAAATTCTGTTTCTAGCCTTGTTATTGATGAAGTTACAGCCTGATCCCATTTATATCACCTTGTTATTTTCCAAATACATACCTTATGCTCATTCATTACACATTTCACTCTAAAACTAAAGCCTATTTGGACTAACAATTGAAACTTCTTCATCATTGGAAGGTGTGTCAAACCAAATTAGGTCCTGTCTTCAAGTACAGCGGTATGGCTTGGTATTTTTAAGGTAACTTTAAGTCATTTGAATTAACAGATATTGTATGCTTCTTCAGTAGAATGTCTGTTGAGTATCACATTGGTGTCCTGTTGCCAAAGTCAAGGTTGCAGCTGTGCTGACGTAAGCCATTCCGTGAAATTTTTTAAACAGTCAAATGTTGATGCTACAGGGTTATAGATTCATTGGAGAATTCACAGTAAATTTCATTTATTCTTAAAAATGGGGTGTGGAATTGAATATTATTGTTTACCAAATGTGAAAGATATTCGGGCCAGATTCAAGTTTTGAAATAATTTCAGTAATTTTTATAGATTTAGCCTCATTTTGTCAGACCATTATATCAGTAGTGTAGGTGTAGGTTTCAGTGTCACTCCTTGCTATTATTATCAACAAGCTGTCTAATGTTAGCACGATGACATTCGCAGGGGGTCAGCTACAGTGAAAGCTTACTCATCGCAACTTATTACATTTTTATATTACAACATATTCAAAAATTGACACACACATAGATCATTACCATTAAGAAGCACAGAAGGAGGTGATGGTAATGTTAAAGATGTTTACTGAAAAACCATGCATTATAAGATCATTCTTAAATGCATAATCATCACATATTTTTAATAATTTCCTTAAACCTGCAATAGAAGGAGATATCAATGACATCATCAGCAAAGCTGAACAAATTATGAAGAAATTACTCATAAAATAGTTCCACATGACATTGATCCATTGTAGGATTTAAATCCACTATGTACATGTGTAACTGTATTAAATAAGGAAGGCAAAAGATCACCTGCACACTCCACTGTTTACATGGAGGAAATTGGATACTGCTCTTTCCAGTACACAGTGCAATTGTTTGCCATACAAATAAAATAGGGTATGGACTATATGGATGGGTGTAAAATAGGATATAGACTATATGGATTGGTATAAAATAGGGTATGGACTATATGGATGGATATAAAATAGGGTATGGACTATATGGAGGGGTATAAAATAGGGTATGGACTATATGGATGGGTATAAAATAGGGTATGGACTATATGGATTGTATAAAATAGGGCATGGACTATATGGATGGATATAAAATAGGGTATGGACTATATGGATGAGTATCAAATAGGGTATTGACTATTTTATGGATGGGTATAAAATATATTATGGACTATATGGATGAGTGTAAAGTAGGATATGGACTATATTATGGATGGTATAAAATAGGGTATGGACTATATGGATGGATATAAAATAGGGTATGGACTATATGGAGGGGTATAAAATAGGGTATGGACTATATGGATGGGTATAAAATAGGGTATGGACTATATGGATTGGTATAAAATAGGGCATGGACTATATGGATCAGATGTAAAATAGGGTATGGACTATATGGATGAGTATAAAATAGGGTATTGACTATTTTATGGATGGGTATAAAATATGGTATGGACTATATGGATGAGTATAAAATAGGGTATGGACTATATTATGGATGGGTATAAAATAGGGTATGGACTATATGGATGGATATAAAATAGCTTGGACTAAAGGATGGGATAAAATGGCGTGGCTATATGGTGGGTGATAAAATTGATGGCTATTAAATATGGGCTTATGGATGGGATGTCGCTATAACTTTCATTAAATCTTAAAGAGTCCATAGTTCATATTCAACACCATCTACATTATTTTGTGATATATTAAGCTTGGACAAAGCGACACACCTGATCGATCTGCCCTGGCAGTGACTTGAATTCTAATTAAATATGTGACTGAGTGACTGACAATCCTATCCATATTAATCATTTTGCTACATGCTTAATTTTCATCGAGTAAAAATATATCTAAGGCTTGTTTTATAAATAAGTTTGTTTGCAAATTAAAACATAACATACCTGATGATATTTAGGCCATGCAGGTACATACAAAACATCTCAATGTATGTGCATTTGTCTAAGACTGACTAAAGACCTTTGTCGACTGCAGTTTTATTTCTTTTTTTTATGATTATTATTATTGTTATTATTATTATTATTGCATCAAACAAATATAATAATCTGCTGAAAGTGTTGCTAGAAATAATTTAGCTTTGCTGTAAATAATTTATTTGCTTGTAATCCCATCATGCAGATATAGAAATTTACTTGAGAGAGTTAGGAAAGCATAAAATCTTTAAGTTAAAACTACATGACAGACTTATTTGAAAAATTCATGAGAAAATTCAGCACATATGTGTGAGCATGATTTCTGTAAAAAAAAATGCATGTCTTGCGTGCAATGTGTGAGACTTGACAGGTATGTATTCTGCTTATATTTAAATGAAATGGATAAGACATCTTGAATATACTTTATTACAGTGTAAATAGAAATAAAACTACTTCAGGACAAGAGTTAAAGTGAAAATTTCCACAACTGCAAGAGTTGTGATAATTGTGGATTAGCATACAAGAATACAAGAATGTGCACAAAACCAGTTAAAACCCCACATGTCATGTGGGTTGATAATGCCTACTTGGAGGATTATTGAACAGCAGGTCTAGTTGTATCTAAATGAAAATTGTCTGTGACTTTAATTGGACATTTACTCACTATAAAGCTACCTACAGTGAAATTATTCTAGATTTTATGAAACATTTAAATTATGGTTTCACATGACAAAAATAACATCTGAGGAAGACATATCTTGAAATCACTTCCAATGACAATAAATGATTACAATAGATTAATGCTTTTACACTGTTCTAAAAATGCTGAACCAAAATGCTTTTGAAGATTCATTGAGACTGGATAATTATAGATTTAATCTGTAACAGATAAAAAGAATCTATTAAAAGATAATTGCATGAAAAATATGTTCCTTAAATGCTTTTATAATTATACAAGATAGAAAATTGGACCCACTAATTTGGGTGAGATCTTAATCTGTGAAGAGAGCAAAAAGGCAAAAAAGAAAGGCATGGTTAATTGATTAATTTATTGTGTTAATTGAGTAATTGCCAAGACTATGCACTTAAAACAGTACAATGAATGTCCACAGCGGCTCTTGTAAATAAATGCTTGTCAAAACAGTTACATGTACCATTCTCTACTTATGATATGGCCCAGTTCATACTGATATACAAAATAAATATATATTATTTCTATATTTTTGGCATGCAGCTCTTATCCAAAACAAATAGATAGGCTAGTATGAACTTGGCCAACTGGAAAAGGTCGTTTCAGCACATATAATAGTGAAGCTATACCAAGTAATAGATTTTAGCTCCAGATGAACATCTCTGCAAAGTCAGCAGCATATAAAGAAGTTCATTTTACAAGTATAACATCAGATTGCATTGTGAGGTAAGAAAGAGTGCAGTCATGAATTTGATTAAAAGGTGATGACGAGGAAATACCAGAAATACTGGAAAAATTAATTTGAATGGCCGAAATAAGACTCAGAAAGGATGTGATGATGTGCACTTTCTACACTATGTATTTGGAGATATATGAAAGAGCACAGATCAGGGAAATTTAGGCAGGATCAGTAACAATCTTGTGGATCAATGAAAGAAAATTCTAATTTCTAGCCTAAAACTGTTAAGCAGAAAATTACATTGCCCATGAAGTTACAGCCTGAATCAGCTGTTTTATGTGATGAAATACAGCCTTTATATCACCTACATGTTGCCCTCTGCATTTTCAAAGAAATTCAAATACATAGTATCCTTATGCTCATTCATTACACTTTCCATTTCACTCTAAAACTCTAAAGCCTATTTGAGACTAACAATTGAAACTTGGTACTTCATCATTGGAAGGTGTGTCAAACCAAATTGGAGGTCCTGTCTTCAAGTACAGCGGTATGGCTTGGTATTTTTAAGTTATCCATCACCCTTTTCCTTCCACACTATAACTTTAAGTCATTTGAGATTAACAGATAAAACTTGGTATGCTTCTGCAACATCAGTAGAAGGTCTGTTGAGTATCACATTGGTGTCCTGTTGCCAAAGTCAAGGTTGCAGCTGTGCTGAATAATCAGATAGTAGTGCTTCATTTCAGACTCCATGGTCAATACATCTTCATTAAATTGAAATTATTTTAAACAGAAAATCATGCATTTGTTATGAACAATACAGAGACACTTATACAACTACTACCTGATAAATGCTACAGCCATTGTTAAAGAACAAAATTGTATGGGGCATTTAAAGAGCGATTCTTTGGATCTATCAGAAATATGAGAATATTATTATAGTTCCACAGAGATTTGAAGATACAGTTATTACTATTGGATATTCTAATCATTGAAAATGCATACTTTCTCATTATTTCTTCAAAACTAAATATAATTTACAAACATGGTAAAAGCACCTGTCTGTCTTTGAATAAATGAATATTATTGTTATAACCAATAACTAGCTTTTACATTGTGCAGCATTAAGTTTTGAATAATCAGAGTTTGATATTCAAAAAATATTTTTCAAAACTTATTTACAAAAATCTGTAATATAGCATCATATCTTCATAATTTGATTTACTGGATTTTAAACTATGACCCAGTAAGTGCATCTGTTGTCAGTGGCTTACTGAGGGTAAATGGCAACTGGGGCGACTGATATCCCATTAACGATTTTACTGCAATTTAATTTTTATCAGCTGTTCTGGTGCCCAAGACCTTGCGTGCCCGGGGCAACTGCCCCATCCACCCACCCATTAATATCCTACCGACTGTTACTGTCATGTATAAATGTATAAGATCATTACCATTAAGAAGCACAGAAGGAGGTGATGGTAATGTTAAAGATGTTTACTGAAAAACCATGCATTATAAGATCATTCTTAAATGCATAATCATCACATATTTTTAATAATTTCCTTAAACCTGCAATAGAAGGAGATATCAATGACATCATCAGCAAAGCTGAACAAATTATGAAGAAATTACTCATAAAATAGTTCCACATGACATTGATCCATTGTAGGATTTAAATCCACTATGTACATGTGTAACTGTATTAAATAAGGAAGGCAAAAGATCACCTGCACACTCCACTGTTTACATGGAGGAAATTGGATACTGCTCTTTCCAGTACACAGTGCAATTGTTTGCCATACAAATAAAATAGGGTATGGACTATATGGATGGGTGTAAAATAGGATATAGACTATATGGATTGGTATAAAATAGGGTATGGACTATATGGATGGATATAAAATAGGGTATGGACTATATGGAGGGGTATAAAATAGGGTATGGACTATATGGATGGGTATAAAATAGGGTATGGACTATATGGATTGTATAAAATAGGGCATGGACTATATGGATGGATATAAAATAGGGTATGGACTATATGGATGAGTATCAAATAGGGTATTGACTATTTTATGGATGGGTATAAAATATATTATGGACTATATGGATGAGTGTAAAGTAGGATATGGACTATATTATGGATGGTATAAAATAGGGTATGGACTATATGGATGGATATAAAATAGGGTATGGACTATATGGAGGGGTATAAAATAGGGTATGGACTATATGGATGGGTATAAAATAGGGTATGGACTATATGGATTGGTATAAAATAGGGCATGGACTATATGGATGGATGTAAAATAGGGTATGGACTATATGGATGAGTATAAAATAGGGTATTGACTATTTTATGGATGGGTATAAAATATGGTATGGACTATATGGATGAGTATAAAATAGGGTATGGACTATATTATGGATGGGTATAAAATAGGGTATGGACTATATGGATGGATATAAAATAGGGTATGGACTATAAGGATGGGTATAAAATAGGGTATGGACTATATGGATGGGTATAAAATAAGGTATGGACTATAATAGGGTATGGGCTATATGGATGGGTATTTTATTGTAACTTTCATTAACATTTAAGACGAGTCCAGTAATTGACACTATATCAAGTACCTTAGTCATACATTATGTAAGTTGTGACTCAGTATTAATGCTTTACATAATGCAGTACATATGATTTGAATACAATATTCTGTTTCAAGACTAAATATATACTGATTCAAAAATAATGAGTGGTCCATAGTGACTGACTTAATCCTATCCAAAAAATACATTCTTCTACATGTACTTAATTTTCAGAGTAAAAATATTCTAAGGCTTGGTTTTATGAAACTAAGTTTCTGTTTGCACTTAATTAAAACATAACATTTTTATGATATTTTTCCCACAGTGCAGCGACCTACATACAATGAACATCACAGATGTATGTGCATTTGTTACTAAGACTGACGACTGCCCGATAGATGAGGGTTTCATCGACTACACAAAACTTGTCTACTGCAGTTTTAGCCCAAGGCTCCTGCCCCTTGCACTCATTCTTCTGGTATTATTATTATTATCATTATTATTATTATTATTGATTTCACTGGCCTTAAGGCCAGTAGAGGTTATGAAAAGATCAAATTCTTCATTTGTTGTCCAGTTTGGGATATTCATCTGTAAGCACAGCTGTTGTTGCCACTCCTCCTTAAGTGCAGCTAGGATAACAATGAAACTAGACACAGATATTGACACTTTGTTCTTGGAGCTGTCAAGGGTCCTTTAAGTGTTTGGGGGGGGTAAAATCATCTACAGTGGGTAGCAGCCTCCAGGTCAGGTCCCCAGGGCGAAGGCCAGGTGGAAGGTTGAGTAGAGATGGTCACATCACAGTCAGTCTGATTTTGGGAATCCCATCATGCAGATATAGAAATTTACTTGAGAGAGTTAGGAAAGCATAAAATCTTTAAGTTAAAACTACATGACAGACTTATTTGAAAAATTCATGAGAAAATTCAGCACATATGTGTGAGCATGATTTCTGTAAAAAAAAATGCATGTCTTGCGTGCAATGTGTGAGACTTGACAGGTATGTATTCTGCTTGTATTTAAATGAAATGATGGTTTCAGACGTCCAATATCTTCTCAGTTCCTTGGTGATCATCTTGAAAATCTTACTGCTACTTTTCCTGAACTGCTGAAAAGGCTGTCATGAAATAACTATCATGCAGTTTGTCCTGAAATCTAGTTTTACATCAGCAAAGGTAGTCTACTGTAACATCAGTATAACAGTAAAGGTGGCCATCTTGAAAATCTTGTATAGCTACTTCTTTTACCCCTGCTGGAGGGCAGTCATGAAAAGTGATGTGCAATTTGTCCTAAGGTCCTGTTGTATCTAACTTAGAATGATGCCTGTCTGCAGGAGTCGGCCTGCAGGTCACCACTTTTGCATTCTAAGAAAAAATTGTGATCTGGTCAAAAAGCAGAGTATGTGGCAAAGATATTGCGAAAGATCATATGCTGAACTGAATGTTTTGAAAGTGGTGAATTGTGTTGTGGCAAAAATATTTCAACTTGAATGTGCAGAAATAATTAGTTTGGCAAAATCAGTGGCTTTTCTTCTTTTTGTGTCAATCCTAACCCCTGCATCTGTCATTCAATATGTCCACAATGGTGTGATGGTGGCCAGCTTGAAAATCCTGGTTTTGTTTCTGGTATCTAAAATGCTTGGAGGATGGTATTGTAACTTGAGTTGTTTTTTTTCCTAAGGTCTAGTTGTATCTAAATGAAAATTGGCCCCTTGGACATTTAGTTTAGTCACTATAAAGGCTACCTTTCAGATTTTGTTATTCCTAGATTTTATGTACCACTACTAACTTAGGTGGTTTCACATGACAGAAATTCAGCATGCTGAATCATACATATCTCATGAACTCAGCCACTTGCCAAGACCAGCATAAATGGTAGCAATTAGCTTGAAGTGCTTTTACACTTGGGGACCGAACATTTAAATTTGGTGGAGGGGAGAGGGTTGAGATTTTCTTTTGAAGCAAAGTATGTTTTTTCTTTTGCCTCAAGATTATTTATTTTGTCACTAATGCAGCTGGAGTAATTAGTTCTTTTTTTTTTACCAATCAAATCAAGAATATATTTCCAAGCTATCAGGGAACTGACATTTTTTTCCCCCACAAAATATGTTCGGTCCCAAGTACTCTACAGATTTGTCCTTAATTATCTTTAAATCTAATTTTTGCTGCAACTTAAACATTTCTGACTAACCATTACAAAATGAATCAGTACATATATATATATATATATATATATATATATATATATATATATATATATATGATTAGATTTCTGTCTAAACATCTCCGTTGTAACAAAAATGGAAGACAGAAGAAAGAACTATGACCCAACCTGTCTATAAAAGTCACTTTCAGGACTGTTGGAAACTGGTCAGGTGACCTTTGTATAGAGGTGAATGTCCACTGAGTTATGTTTAAGTGGGACTTAGTTTTTCTGCTGTTTATTTAAAGATGGGGTTGCTTTACAGAGGTGACTGCAATAGCAGGTTTGATTGCATTGTGGATTCCATCAAAATTCTTTCAACTAGTAGAAAATATGCATGCCAAAGTGATGTGTGACCTTGAGCTGAAGGTTCACTGTCCTAACCTGGATCCTTAAACTGTGTTGACTATGAACATGATAATTAAAGCAAAGATTAATGAAACTCAACATATGGGTGCATGGTCTGATATCGATGACTTTGGGCACAATGTTTTAAAAAAACAAAATTGTTGAGATGTTGATTTAAATAGACTTCACTAACATAGAAATATTGGTTGTGCTCAAACATTATCTTGACTTAGTTTGCTACCTAAAAGTCCAAACCATAGAGGGGAGAGACAAACAGGACTCCTTGTTAAACACAACAAGATTCCTAGTTATGTGTAGAAGCAGTGATATTAGTAGCACCAATCAAGCAAGACAGGAACCATTTTGCTGATGGCAGTGTACATTTTGCATAAATGTTATATGACAAAACTTTACAATGATGTCTTAGTTTTTTCGTAGTTAGTACACAACATTATTTGGAACAACTGATAATATGTTTACTACCATTGAGATTATTATTATTATTGTTTTTATTATTATTATTATTATTATTATGCAGCATCAGGGTATCATATACATTATGTGTATTAAGTAGTTACATTCTTATTTCATTATTGCAATGTTTATGCAGTCATTTACTGTCTTTACTTGCTTATAAATTAAGTCTAATTAATGAGCATCGACTCTGATCTGCTGTCACATTAATGTACTGGAAGATCAGGGTCTATGCTAAGTTTTCTGCTGAATACTCCTGATAAATTGTATAGACCCAGATCTGCCTTCACGTTATGCAGTGGTAGATCTGGCTCTGTGCACTCTACAGTTGCACTCGGTTGATAAGCAAGTATAGATGGCAGTTTGTAAATGCAACATTTTCCTGTCAGCCAGATTAAACACTGAAATTCTGTACTTTCCCATGAAAGCACATTATTTATAACAACCTTTCCCACCACCTATCCCACCCTATTTCACAAACATTTAACTTTTGTTTGAAATGGTTGGCCCATGGCTCAATAAGGGCAACTCTTGCTTGGGTAAGGCTAGTCCCTAATGGCTTAATTCTGATCCCTTGGTTTGATGAGGTGGATCCCTTGACCTAATAATGTTGCCTCTTGGTTTGATATGATTGGCCCCTTGACTTGGTCATCATTGGAGTAAATTAACTGTTGGATGGTGTGTTTGGATATTGGGGTTTTTGAATAGGGTAGAGCATTATTTAGCAGTGAACTGACCCATTGGGATACTGGGAGATTTCCTGAGGGGGTGCTACTGGGGACCTCCAGAGTTCTCCAAGATTTGAAAATCTCATTTTACCATAGTAAAAGTGATACAGGTCGTGTATGCGTGTTTACTCGTCTTAAATTAAGCATAAATTGTTGTTTTAAAATTTAATACTAATTTTGCTTAACAGTCCTGATTATTGAATGTTGACTGCACCATAACAATCATGAAGAAACTTACAGACAAAAATCACCAATCATTTTACTTTTACAGTGGTGACGAGGTACTAAAATGGGGGAAAGAAAAGAGCACAAGTCTAATCTTTACAATGTAAGGTAGTACAGATTTGTTTCTCAACATGTGTAACTTTCATTGTGACATCATAGTGCATGGTATTCAGTCTGGATTGTACTAGGTCACACCTTTTGGGTTGATCGTCTAAAAATGCCCCCATACTTTAACATTGATTTGCTGAAGGTACTTCTCAGGGTGTGTAAATAATGACCTTTCAAAGGAATATGAATGAATGAGGGTCCAATTAACAATTAAAGTGAAATGTAATATGTAAATAATGACACCCATTAGTGAAATAATCGGTGTTGAATGCATACATGATCTGTATTGCTTTTACTATAGTCTGATGATGGCCTTATATGTCATCTTGGCCTTACATGATAGCCAAACTGGATTTGTATTGTTCCTATTACAGGTTCAGGATACTGGGATATGGTCCATCCATGCATTCAGGTATGCATGCCTGCATGTGTGTGTAATGTGTCTGAACTGCTACCTTAACTTGGGCCATTAATAATCTGATGGGTGTAGACTTTGGGGCAAAACTTTTGAAATTTTGATCATGCTGCTGAAGTATAGCTGGGGGTGATTTTCCATACATTTAAATGAATCAAGAGTTGTATGTCTCACACATATAAGGAACAGCATGTGTGATCGATGACTCAAGGGTCCACAGGTAAGACTGTGACACTGGGGACTTTCTACATCCCTCAGGAATGTAGCCCCTGGGTCATAACATAGGAACTATTGAGATCCTTTCCTTACTACCATAAATACATTTATTGGGAATGAAATGAGAAACATGTACAGAATTAGCTGATATTGACTGCTAGATAACCCTACATGTACCTGTGGGAACTTACCCTCAGGGCAATAACTTTTAAACTGGTAGGATCACGACTCCATATGTACAATTACTGGACATGAAAAGATAAATGCACATACACTAAGCTAGCTGACATCTGCCTCAAGAAAGTTGTTGTTGTTGTTGTTGTAGGGTTTAACGCTATTTTTCAGCACAAGATAGGCTATACATGGCGGACAGTATTAATGGTGGAGGAAGAACCCTGGAAAACCCAGGGAAGAACCGTTGACCCACAAGAAGCTACTGGCAGGCTTTCTCACATACCCACGTTAGCCGAGCCTGAGACTCAAACCCATGCAGACAGAGGTGAGACGGCAGTGATCCGTAATGGTGAGAGCTTTAGACCACTTGACCACTTGGGGCCCCGCCCCAAGAAAGGTCGAATGGGGATGTACAGGGATGTGTGACTTTGTTTTTGTTTTTATGAAGTCTTTCTTGTGCAGCCTACACTTTACATTAGTAGTTGAAATTTTTTTGTGTGCATATTTTATACCACTGTTTTATTTTCACTGCAGTTTGTATGGTGGCTGTTTCTGTTTGTGGGACTTGCCGTCACTGCAGATGATTCGTAAGTTTACATTACGCCTTAATAATTACTATATATATGTAAACCAATGATAAATATATATTCAAACTGCAGTCAACATAGATCCTAACAAGCCATTGCCTAATGTGCTGGCAGGTCAGGGTCTCTGCTGTTTGCTCTGATTATTACTTCTAACAAACTGCAATAACCTAGATTTAATCTGGTCACAGTGTTTTCAGGAGGTGGGTGGGTGGGTATTAGAATTAGGTAATGTGTATTTTACCTTGTGTACCTTTGTATGCGTATTATGATGTAACTTTTATGTGCTTATGCTAAACCATGAACTAAAGCATGGCAGCCAGTATATTTGGTGGAGGAAGAACCTGAGGAGACTTCTGGAAGAACCACTGACCCCAGACCTGCCAATCCTTATGATTTGACCATAAGTCTTGAGGAAATGGCCCTTAAAGAAATAACTTAGGGAATGATAGTAAAAATTATTGAAATACGAGTTTTGAGGTAAAATCCTGATTCATATCTGGGATTCATATTAGAATGATTGTTGTTGTTGTGGGGTTTAATGCCATTTTTCAGCACACAATAGGCTGTGCATGTGCGGCCAGTATTAATGGTGGAGGAAGAACCCAGGAAAATCCGGGAAAGAACCACCAACCCATGAGAAGCTACTGGCAAGCTTTCTCACATATCCACATTGGCCGAATCCGAGACTCGAACCCACGCAGACAGAGGTGAGATGGCAGTGATCTGTAACAGAGAGCGCTTTAGACCACTCAGCCACTCCCATATTAGAATGAATGGAGTTGGTCAGGGAGCCAGACTAATCTTATAAGAGTACTTAGATGCTTTAAACTGCACACATATTTGTATGCAAAACGTTTGTATGATCAAGCTGTTGCAGAACATCACTTAGCCATTTCCATCAGGAAGTGAAATAACCTTGGAAGAAGCTGTAGGAATACACATCAATTTTGTGTGGTTGGAGATTCAACTCTGGCGGAGTTCACCACATGTTATGACAGCAACGGCTGAGATTATTCTGACTTTGTCTCCTTCTATCACCGTATTGTTCCTGGGGAACAAAAGTAGTTCAGAATATTGCTCTAAATGGCATCAAATTACATCCAAGATTTCTTCTCAACATGACAGAAAGGCCATGGATGTTCCAATTACAAGCTGCTGTTGATAGAATGTTTAAGAAATTGTGTCAGCAAAGGAAGCTTGTTCACAATGAAATGGACATTAAGCCTCTTAAGAAGTTTAAATAGTCAACATAGAAGAATAAAAGGGAATATTTAGATTCTTGGGGAAAAAGTTTGGAGGGCAACAGTTGTGTTCAGTGGACATCATGTGTTGACTTGAGTATGTCTTGTGGTGAGATAGATAATTGCCGTCAGCACATGAAATTGAAAAAGCAAAACCCAGGGATTACGTCAAGTTGAGAGATGACGTGAAGCCATTGAACTCCATAGGATTTGGAACTTAATATTTTTGTGTTAACTATTGTTACGAGTCTATGCTCTTAAAATAAGTAACAGAAAAGAGTGAAAGACACCAGGCTTTGTAAAATTTAACAAATA
The DNA here is from genome assembly GCA_016617855.1 of Megalonaias nervosa. Classification (NCBI taxonomy): domain Eukaryota; kingdom Metazoa; phylum Mollusca; class Bivalvia; order Unionida; family Unionidae; genus Megalonaias; species Megalonaias nervosa. Next base: position 23,642 of record JAECUM010031035.1, read on the forward strand.
AATTTATTTCCTTAGAATATGCTGTGAAAATGAGATAAAACAACTTATCATATTGTGAATTAAACCCCAAAATAGTTACAGAAACAAGTCCTAGTAATTTAAAGTCCTGAATAAAATTTAGTAAAAGTCCAGAAAATATCTCAAAACTGAAGTGGATGATGTGTCTGTGGTAGCTATTAAAGTGTTGATGTATCAACAGTCTTTTGTTGACTCACAGTAATATAATTCCAGGTTTGAATATACTATAAATTCCAGTGAGTGTCTTAATCCAAAAATTTTATCAGAGCACTTTTGTATTTCAAGAGAAAATAATCACTTGAATTCAATAATTTGAAGAAAATAAAATTCAGCTCAAACTGGTCACAACATAATACAACTTGAAGGTGCGAGATGTTAAAGCACAAATGGTAAAATCCTCACAGTTACAATGTATATAGTTCTCTACTTGACCTCAGGTCACAATTAGCATTTTCTAAAAAAAAAACATTATCTAATGGAAAATTACCTTCTAGAATAATCTAATAATCCTTGTTTACTTAACCTGCAAAATTCACTTAGGAAATTTAAAAAACTCGACCCAAATAAACATATTTACTCCATCTTGTTTACCTGAATAAAAAGCCTGATATTAAGTTCATACACAGAGAATAATGAAACTATTATTAACATTTTACATAAAATGAAATAAAAAAAATTTAAAGTCTTCTTATATTAATAAAGGTCCTGATATTAAACCCATACAGAGAGAGAATAATTTAGTTATATATTAGTTGTTTACATAAAATGAAATAAAAGAAAAAGTTAAATCAGGTCAAGCAGTAATGAACTCAGTTTTGGACAAGGTCAAGTACAGTACACAATGTTACATTATAATAGCATGTAACGAAATTAAAAAAATTTTGAAGCTAACAAACAAACAATTACGTTAAATATACATAATGCTATACTGGCAGTAATTAAGGTGTATGTATACTTTATGAACATTTAGTGGTAATTATGGTATATGTATACTTTATGAACATTTAGCAGTAATTAAGGTGTATGTAGACTTTATGAATATTTAGCAGTAATTAAGGTGTATGTAGACTTTATGAATATTTAGCAGTAATTAAGGTGTATGTAGACTTTATGAACATTTAGTGGTAATTAAGGTGTATGTAGACTTTATGAACATTTAGTGGTAATTAAGGTGTATGTAGACTTTATGAACATTTAGTGGTAATTAAGGTGTATGTAGACTTTATGAATATTTAGTGGTAATTAAGGTGTATGTAGACTTTATGAACATAGAGTGGTAATTAAGGTACATGTATATGTATACTTTATGAACATTTAGCGGTAATTAAGGTGTATGTATACTTTATGAACATTTAGTTGAACATGATGTTTACCATTGCTGCATCATTCTCCAGTTACACATCAGAACTCTTTGTATACATGTTTTCCAAATTGACAATATCAGTGCATAATTGATATTTTATTCTGCCTTACTGAAAATTGGTCTGACTTAATGAAAAAATATATGGACTGCCTTACTGAGAGGGACTCATTAGGGTTGGCAGGCCTGTGACCCATGGGAACCAAGGCTTGAAGAGACATAAACAGAGGTGAGGTGTGAGCGATCTGTAACATTCAGCCACACATGGCCCTGTGAATCTTGCTTGAAACCTAAATTCCGTTGGGCTGAATGATGGAGAATGGTCATATTTTGTATGATGCAACACAAGAATGAGGCTAATCTCTTGGGGAGTGTAGGAAAAATGACTCTTGTTTGTTTTATTTTATGATCAAGTTTAGTGCAGACTTTGCTAATGCATTAAAATTTGAATGCATAAAAATAGTCACAAAAAAGTACATGTATTTAGTTACAGCTGTGTTCTATTAGCTGATATGAAGGCAGTCCATTTGTGGCTTTATGTTTTGCAATGAGACGTGGATCATGGTGTTGTTGCCATCATTTTTTAAGTAAATCTTTTACATTTGGTTCAGTTTCACTTAAACTAATATATTGTACAGTCATAAACTTGGATAGATGCTTTTATATTAGCAGTTTGCTAGCTTACGTAGGTCACAGAGAGTTAAATTTTTAGTTTCAGTAAGGGATTAGGTGGTAACAGAACAAGCTAGACAGAGCATTCTAAAAAATTTGTTTTTAATTTTTCAGCTTTTGTCCATCCCTAGCAGTGATTGCCAACACGATGCACCTGACCCACAATATTGCAATATCCTTTTGCTTGGTAGTAACTTAGAAGTGACAAGGTGTAATGTAAGCCTTGTGTACAATATTCCTAAGTTTTAAATTTAAAATTGGTTTATTATTGTGTCAGCTGCACAGGGACTTCCAAATTCCACTGCCATGCTCTGAATGAATTAGATACCGCTACAGTGTGGTCTTTCATGCTGGAGTAAACCAATGCACAATCCATCAACCTCAGAGATGTGACCACCTTCCCTTGCACATGTTGGGGCCTGATATCAAATAGGGGACCATAAAATTGCAAATTGAGTATGTTGCTTCTACATTATCCAGGTACTTATGTTCCTTTCAGTGTTTGGTTAATCCAGGCTTTGTGTATTCATCCAAATATGCATATGTGTTGCAGTCAAAACTTGTTCATCCAAAAAACCATATATATTCCCCCCCCCCCATGAGATTTTCATCCCTCTAGGAGTGTTGTACTTTCTTTAAAAATTTTATAAAAGTTTATTTCCCAGGGCTATTTAACTGGCAAATTGAACTTAAACTTGTGTGATTTGAACTTTCCCAAGAACATGACCAAAAAATATGACAACTAAAGTGAGAAAAATACAGTAAAATAAAGTATGCGATGTTTTAAGGAAATCACGTATTTATTTTACAAATTTGGAACTTTTGTCACATTAGTGTTTTTGTTCACACCTTAAAACTATGTCTATAATTTGTTATGTATATCTTTATATATATATATATATATATATATATATATATATATATATATATATATATATATATATATGTGTGTGTGTGTATTATTTTCGTGATAAGAGTTTTTGTAAGGGTCATTTACTTAATGACATTTTTAATAGTGATGTCCTATGATTGTAGTTTGCACTTCAAAGATGAGTCATGTATCAAGAACATTGATGCATTCATAAAGTTCCAAGGTTGAGAATACAGTAGTTCAGGTAAACATCACGTGACCTAACTCCAGAACATAAGTTCTGAAAGAAAAATGACCTAATTTGTGATTAGTTTGTGTTAGAACAGCTGATCTGTTTACTGACAGTCTATGAGTATTTCAGAATACTAAGATGATTCATTCAAAGCCTTGTATTGCATTTTCTTTAGTACTTATTAGCATTATAGATTAGAGAATCAATGCTTAGAATTAGGAATTCCTAGTAGTAGTATCAGTCTTGGAAGAGTTGTAGAGAGGATTGAATAATTTCTTTTATTTAATCATTCAGTGGAATTACAGCCCTCTGATTTTGATTTAAAAGGTATTTGGATATATAATAGCTGTATCAAATTACAATGAATTTATTTAAAGTCATGTAGGGATTATAACATAGTGATTCTTCTGTATTGTTGATACATCATTACAATACAGACTCGCATTTGGAATGCCTTTGGAACTCATTGGGTTCACCCTGAACTTTTGGAATTGATAGAACATTTAGGACTTTAGGAATTCACTTCCCATACTGTTTAGTTATTTTTAATTCTTTCTATTGTATTTTAGGGAAATAAATTATGGTTTCAATAATGCAAAACTTGGTTTTCGCTCTTTCTTGTTACTTATTTTAATAGAGTCATAACAAATTAGAGATACAGAAACATTTATTTAAATAGTACATTTAGATTGATATCATTCATGTGACAGAACAGAGAAATCATAACAAATCATGAGATTTGCAAAATTTGGTCAGGGGTTCTGACCTCAAAAGAGGGAGGATTTTCAATGAGAATGGCAAACTTTTCATTGCAGCACATGTATTTGACTTATTGAAATGAGGACCCAAAGCTTTGGTCACTATGTGAGTAGTCTTTGTCAATTTTTTATTTCAGAGACAGGGAACCTTTTTTCTGACTAGACCTGGAAAAAAAATGATCTGCCACAGTAGATTATATTCAACTGTATAGTTGGTAAACAGTGTCTTGGCACATACAGTGTGAACCCACTTTAACATGATGGTTGCGGTCCATAAAATGTAAACATATTAGCTGAAGAAAATGATGCATGCATTAGAAAAAGGGCAGGGATGTGTGTGTGTTGGGGGGGGGGATAAAAGTAGGCACAAAAATATGCTTCACTGGCACAGTTACCACCTTAAATTAATGTATATTAAATATGAACTTGTTCCATGTTAAACAAGTAATTAATATTTATTTTTATGTATACAAAATCAGCAACATAAGCATAAATAGTTGTGTACGTGTACCCATGAGTCAAATCTGATTGTATTTATAATAGTAATTCCATAAAAATTGTTCATAAAGATGCATAATTTCTATAATAAAAAACATTCGTTAGGTTCATTCAGATCTATTTAATTTCTTGCTAATACATTCACATAAATTTATGAAATGGGTGGGGGTTTTTTTTGCAACGTTCATATTTGCTGGACTTATGCGATTTGGATTTTTAATGTAGCTTTTTAACAATTTTTCACTCATATCACTATGATGTCCTCAGTGTGGCAGTTTATAGTGATGTCTAGCACTGGGACATCATGCCACAGGCATGTAGCCAACCAGTCCTAACACTAACCTCTTAATGCTGAATGCCTAGTGAGGCAGCTGCTTGTACCATTTTTATAAGTCTTTGTTATGACTTGGCTGGGGTTCAAACCCACGACCTCCTGCATCTGGCACAGACACTCTAATCACTAGGCCACCAGAGCAGTCTTTGCTGGATGTGTCCAAAGGGTGTGATATCTGACTGACAATAAAATGCATACTTCAGACACAGAGTTTCTAAATTGAAACATATTTAGGCTTGTGCCATACTTCAGCTGAAAAAGGTCAAAGGTATTGTCCTAGTGGTGCTCTTGGAGGAGAATTCAGTAAGTGTGTTTGTACATGTAAACAGCTTGAACCAAGTTTGGGAGTAAACCATTCAATTTTGTAGGTTCAGAGCAAGTTACCTAAATCAATGTTGAGTCATTCTTTAAAGGACAGAGGAAATTTTTTTTTGTTTAACATAAATCCAATATTCATTAATACATTTGTTTTATGACTTTGCTGCACTGCAGATCAGCAGCACCCCTATAACTTCAATGGTTTTGTTCCAACCCATGTTGACACTGGAAGGGCAGTTTCCTGTGTATATGTATATGATTTGAAGCCAGAAAATAAAGAGGGTTAAGGTGATTGGGGTGGGATTGTTTTATGTGTGCATGACAATGACCAAAACTGTGGACCATTTGGTCCATAAACTTGTTTCATTGGGTATCTATGATGGATGATTGACCAGGAATTGATAATCTATTGTTTTCCCCGTAAAATGGTAGGAAAATTAAGTGATTTATAAATTCGGTTAAGATGGTTTTTAGACCACCACATTGCTTGCTTGACTTGTAACAACTAAATCTCAAAGCTAATTGCATGTGTTTAACTCAGGACTTAATTCTGCCAATGGCTTCGAGCATCTCATATCTGTATCACATTATCCGCTGTAACTAGGCACTATAATTAACATTTTTTACCCAATTTGTTTGAACAACTAAAATAAGAATAATTGTTAATGGGGTCATTTTTATTGGTGAGATTAACATTGATGATTAATAATTACTGAAATTAATTGATTAAAAATTCAGAAGAGAATCTTTTCTTTCCTTTGAGCAAAACTTATACACAAAACGTATTGGAGAAAATTGGAAAGGACTTTACTGGCTTTTATTGTTCCTAGTTCAGTAACAATATGATTAACACTAATCAGCTTTTTAATGAGCGAAACGAATAATAACAAATTATAGAAACTTTGAACATTTGTTTATTCAAAACAAGAAAGATGCAATCATAAGATAATTTATTTCTTCAAGAATGTGTCACATTGTGCCAAATTATTAAATGAAACTCTTGGGGGTTTTTTTGGTACAGAACTTTGTTCTTCATCAAGAAATTGATGAAATTATTGTTCAATCTCATGAGCCAGGTGTACCGTATTTTATGTAATTTTTCGTACACGAAAAATAATTATTAATTTCAGTGTACGAAAAATTATATGTAAAATAAATAATTATCATTTGGTGGTACTGACCGTGTATGAAAAATAAAGGGATCGTACCAAAACAAGTTCTACAGTACACACACTACTCGACAATCTAATGGTACAAACGTACAAAGTAAACATATATTTTCTGTCTCATTCTGCTCTCAATTCAAGAATCTAATTACAATAAATCAAAAGTACTGTTGTTATGAGAGAGAGAGAGAGAGAGAGAGAGAGGATTATGTCTCAGTGTGCAAGCTCGTCTGCATTTAGAACATATGTAGCTGTTATGTTGTGTAATATAGGCAAAATGATCAAGATGGTTTGAACATGTATAAGTTATGGGTATTATTTATTGGTAAATTGTACACAACAATACGACCCCACATCGTCAAGAAATTAAGTGCAAGTTGTATTTTTACCGCAACAATAATCTCATTATCAAACTGCAATAAAAAATAAAGAACTTGAAATCAACGTTTAAGTTAATGCGCATGAGTGCGCACGCATGTGTGTGTGTGTGCACGCGCGTGTGTGTGTGTGTGCACGCATGCCAGAGAGATCAATCAAACAAACATTTTTCAGTGTACAAAACCGTATTTATTCAGTGTAGTTGTGATTTGTAGCTTTTGCAAAGAGTAAAAAAGACTATTTTCAGTTACCTGACGAGTGGGATAATCCTCATGTATTACGACCCTACTATATTCCATTAGGAATAAACACCGCTAAATCAACAGTTCGTTCTTGTTTTAATTACGATGTACATTGTTACAACAACCACATGGCTATGCAGTTATTCACACGGTAATTAAACATTCTTAGGGCTTTGGTTATTCCAGTTGAAACCAGACTGAGGACAAGAATCGACTGAAGAGGTCAAATCAGTGAGGCTACCAGTAGGGAAATGAGGTTCTCTTTAGGGAAATGAAAGTCTGTCAGTGTGCTATTGAAGCCGTTGTCCATATAGCAGATGTTATAAGGACAAGCGATCATATGCATTACTTGTTATTCGAACTCGCCAATAAAGATAATAGTGGGGTATATCATAGAATAGATTTGCAATAAAATGTTAATTATATCCAAGTCAAAACAGAACAAGCACTTAAAAGATAGCATATGTATATATACGAATCGATTTAACGGAGTCCGTGACTTTAAAATTTACGATGGAAAATGACAAGGTTTTTATATTTTATGTTTGTATGACTAATGAAACAATAAGACTAGTTGACCAATGGTCTGTGGTCTTCACTTTAGCATGTACTGAGATGTAATTTTTGTTGGATAAGACAACATCAAAGGGCTTCCAAACTCGTTTTAAAATGCACGTGATGTTTTGTTACGTTGACGGACTTAATAAGGAGAACTAATTAATGATAATATTTAAAGGTATGGTCTGTGAAGTCCTTTGTTCATTTGTTAACAAACACCAGTAGATATTGTAATGACAATAAGAGTTTATGCACATGGACGCCTGCAGGATCTTTTACAAAAATGAGGCAGGGTCAGTCAGTCATGGCCGGGAGAGTTAGTATAGTAGGCAGTCTGAAACTAAAGCTAATAAGCGTTTTGTGCAGAATCTTGTGACATATTTTCAGCTTCATTTGCATGATAGTATGATATCCAGGGCGCCCATGCTTATGCCTCAATCATTATATTTTCTCACTAACAATTAATCATTAATTTTGTAAAAACAAAATGGGAATACAGTATTTTTGATCTTTTTTGCAAATGTAAATCTTCTTAGTGGAAATTTTATGTCCGATAATTTAATGAATTTTTCAAATAATACAAAATGATATGTACAAAAAATTATGATACATTTAAATAAATATTATTTTGATAACTGGATTGTGTACGAAAAATTAAAGGGTACCAAAAAATACATGAAATACGGTAATATCCAAATTCGTATTATAACGAGGCATGCTGTTGTGGGGTTAAACTGTAAATGTTTATCCACATTTAATGCTGAAAGTAATGACATATTTGTTGTTGCATTTCATATGCTGTAATATGCTGCAAAATGTGTAATGTCTTTCTTGCCATTGTTGCAGATTTTGAAATCAGTTTTACAGGAAGGGGAAAATGCATATTTAAGTCCTTTCCAATTAATGAAATTCCATTTCCATCCATCGCTGAATTTCATGTGATATTTCGGTTGCTTAGTTTTGGTCATTACTGATGATTAGATCTAATAAGAACTGTTGCGTGAACATTTGTTACAATTACTGATGCTAGGGTGAAATAAATATCGCTTTCCTGTCAGTTCAGGGGTGAAGTTTGTTCACAGATTTGCAGCTTTGTTTTATCTTAGTCGCTTATAAGATGTTAAGTGATATATATATATACTTGCTAGGCATGAAAAGACAAATATGTATATAACTGCCATTGGCCTTTGGGTCCTTCCATATCGCAGAAGGGACCTAGCCCATGGGGCATATCTTTGAAATTGTAAAGACCCCTACACAATAACTATGCATATATGTATAGGGCACGAAAAGACAAAATTTAATGTGCATATCCAGTTAATGTTCAGGTACATGAATACATATTTTACAAATGAAGAATCCTTGTTTTGGTTAATTTTTTAACTTTGTCAGTCATCAGTTACTGGATTTATTGTCCCTCATGCATCATTAACAGCCTGTAAAGTAGCTGTTCTGGTTGTCTTTTAGTCAGTTTTGAATTAATCAAAGCTTCAAGAATTTTATTATAAACATTTCCACCAAGTTTGGTGCGTAATTTTCTGTCAACAACATTCTATGTGAGTTCAGTTTTCAGTGCTTTTTTTATTGGTAGTTTTCTCAGGATAGTTACTTTTCTCAGCTTAGATATAATATGCAACCAAATTGTATCTTGAAGACTTCTTCTGACGAGGCCAAAAAGAAGGCAAGATCTTGTACCTTGCAGGGCTGATCCAATTGTTTTTCAACTGCTTGTCCAGGACATGTGGTTTCAGAAATTCACCTGTCCTATCTGCATTTTCTCTTGTCCCATGCCTAGGTTCAATGAAGTGTATATATTTTAATCAATATTAAAAACAAAAGAAACAATGATATTTATTTCTTCATATAGCTTAATGTTTTAGTATTTCTTGCTCCGATATTGTTGCAGCAGTATTTACATCAGCAAGAATGGAACAGAGTTTATTGGAATTAATCTATCAAGACTTTATCAATTGACTGAACAAAGTCCCTTGCCCCAATCCTGTTCTTATGATTAGCACCTGGTTTGGGACCATTGTTCTCCTGGGGTGCACACAGCATTTCTGTATCACAAAAAGGTTATCCATATTGGGCTAATGTGAAGGGTGTGTTGAAGAGAGCTCTCATTTTATTTGTTTTGCATTTCTTTTTCATTAAGATTTAAAATGGCCTTTCTTAGTGGACTGTTAGAAATTCCAAATTCTATGATTTTCTGCACATGCTGACTAGTGTCATGCTTATACTATGCTGCACAGGCTTTATGAGGTCCAAAACTATTGAGAGATTTGCTTAATCAAATTTGTTGGTTCCACTGACAAATACACTGGCTAAATTTTCAACCTGATTCAGTTTGTGATATTGTTTACAATAACTGCAAACATTTTTACTTTAGAGTCGATGTATTCATGCCCTGGATAATATCAATCCAATGTGGCTGAAAATTTCTTTGTCTTTAGTTGTGCCATGTTTTACATTTTTTGCTGCCACAGAGTCTGAACCTGACTTGTGTGTCTTTGGAGGAACATTTACCTTGGAGTTGGTGGCAGCATTAGATTTTATCTTTCCACTTTCATGTGACTTTTTCTTCTCTTAGTCATCCTTGTGATCTTCCTTGTAAAATAATTTAGTAAATTCTTTGTATCCAAGCAGAGAAGATCACCACATTTGATAGTTACAAATACTAAAGAGATCATAACATACATTTTGTTTAAATGCAAACACAGACCATACATTTAGCATAATTTTTTCACTTCAAATGTGGTACCTCATGTTGAAGTCAGTCCTTTGTATAATCAAATTAAAAAAGTAAAGACTCATGACTATCATCTGTTACATATATCTATATTGTTTGTGCAACTTTTGTCCATAATTGTAGATTGTAAGGTCATTTTTAAGCAACATATTACATAGCATTGTCCATGATTGTAGATTATATGTTAAGATAATAATCATTTGTAAAGAACATGTTTACTTGGATTTGAGTTCATTACATTGGTCTTCCCCATGGAAAACCTATGGTCTACCTGATTTCTCTCAGGTTGGTGCTAAAATTTAAGTTATCAGAACTGACCTTTTTTATGAATTCAGTAGAAATTTCCATTGGAAATAACCCACATCCTGGTCATCTTATTGTATCTTAGGAATTTATACTATTTTCTGAAGTAAACAAAATTATATATTCGAATTTGAATATCAGTCTTTGTGGAATCGCTTTTAGCCATGTTTAAATATAATTTTTGTGGAGTTATTTATTAAAATTATTCATTGTGATTTTTGTTCATGGACCTTCTGGATTTTACCATTGTGATACACCAAGACTATTGGTACATCAAACTAGTCAAGGCTGTTGGTACATCAGCACAGTCATGATTATTGGAATTCATTCAGAACACTCTATACTTTTGGACTTTTGATAGAACTTTTAGGATTATTTGGGATATAATTTACAGTACTGTAAGTTACTCTAAAATTTTTATTTTATAAATTTGAGAATTAGCATCAATTATTTGTCAAATTTTACATAACTTGTTGATTTTGCTGTTTCTGTTACTTAGTTTAAGGCCAATGAGTCGTAACACATCCAATCAGTTCATAAAGGAAAATGACACTTATGTTGATAAAGTGCTTTTTATTAATTTCATTGCATTGACTTGGTGGATTGAAATCAGAGGGTGATCTGCTAATGAGTATTTGTGTTGGATATACACAATAGAACAAGGTCATTTAAAGCATTGCTAATTAATTATTCTGGATTTGTTTGTTTCAGGAGTTTTGATTGGCTGATAATCTGGTCCCTTAGACCAATATGCAGTCAGCTATTAATAGAACTCGCACACATGTGACGGTTATCATTGGCCACTTACTGTAATATCACAGGATGTGAATGTATAATCGGAGGCATACTCAAACATTCAGTATGCCAGATGGCATGAATGTCAAGATAAAAGTAGATAAAGTGATTAAAATATAAAAATTAGCGCTTGCCCAACTTGTTTTATAGTAGGAAAAGCACCTGTACTGGAACAGTGCCTTCAAAAATTATACTTGTCCAACTTTGAAAATATATATATATATATATATATATATATATATATATATATATATATATATATGCAGCATTTGTTATAAATCTGAGCTATTGTTTTATATTTTAGACAGCTTTCTCTCTCTCTCTATCCATAATACTAATATGATCAGTATTTCATGTTGGAATGGCAAAATTCCTTAACAGTGCCCAAGGTGTAACTTTTTTAGCATTTGGTAATGGTGCCTCAGATATCTTCTCTGCAATTGCAGCCATTGGAAATGCCAAAAATGGAGATGCATGGATGGTATTTGGAGCACTTCTTGGTAATTAGCATAGTTTTACTGTAATTAGTCGAATTTATTTTAGTCGTGTTACTGATTAAAGTTTCTTTGTACATAAAACAATGTACAAAAAAGTAAAAAATCATGTTTCAGCAGTGACTTTGCAGTAGCAGAGATAAACAGGTACATTGGCATCAAGTACAGTCCAGATTTCCTCATGATCATTTAAAGGGCAAATGTGTAACCCCGGGTCTTTGATCCAACATTGGTTAGAAGTCTTAAAAATAATTAATGCAAACACATTTGGAATAGACAGCAATCTGACTCAGGTGTACTGTGACAGTCTTACCCATTTTTCTTTCTGTAGCTCGCTTTTTGTTAAATATTAATCCTCTGTTGGTAACATTGCTGACCTAGGAGCAGTTTTTATTTGCAGTCAGGTTTTTAATTACAATGACCAACCTATCTTTCTTGTTAGACTGCACACATCATTTAATAACAGAGAGCAAAAGAATCATTTATCACAGCCATCATTGGTCACTTATCCTGTAAAACTTGGGATGCTGTGAAATTTGGGACTACCTTAATTATTTTCTAAAATAATTGTTGATGCTGGAAAATAATTATTGCAGTTTTTTCATGTGCGGTAAGTATTGGGGCACAGACCTTTTTTCTTGTACTGATTGATCGGCATATTGTAGAGATCATAAATATTATTTTAATGTGACTGGATGGGACTTGATGCTACATGATGCCTCAGTGTTAGACATCACAATAAACTATCACACTGCAGACATCATAGTGATATGACTGAAAATTTGTTAAAGCTGTGTTAAAAATCCAAAGCACACATGGATTGAAGTTATCAATAGTCATCAGTAATTATGTTTTCTGTCTTGAAAATTTAAACACCTAGGTCATTAAAATGTGGTAACAATATTACATCAAATAAATATTCCATTATAACAGATATTGCTGTAAAGAATATAATACCATATATACTCACTTGTAAGTCGAGGCCAACTGCAAGGTCTACATACCCAGATTTGCCATTGCAAAATTCGCTAGCAGATAACAGATCTGGGTCACAGCAATTTGTTAGGAGTAATCAGTAAAGCAAACAATATTGACCCTGACCAGCTGGTGTATTATGCAAGGGCAGATCAATGTTTGTGTTGTTTACAGTTGGACGTATACGCAGGTAGGTATGGTATATGTTGTAGCAACAGCATCACAGTGTAATAGGTTTTGTATTTAAAGACTTTCTGGACCACTGTCAATTCTAAAGCTTTGGATAAGTTGCTACCTGAAATTACCTATGAAATTCTAAATATTTTGTGGTTATGCATGTCTGTTTCCTTATGGAGCTTGGAGGTATATATATATATATTGCCATTATACATTTTTTTCAGGTTTGTGAACTGTTTTGGTCAGCATTAGGGGTATATGTTTTACAAGGGTAAAGTTAATTTTAATTTAAGATGACAATGAAACTTTGAAAAAAGGTTTCATGATAATAATAGACTAATAGAGTTATTCAGTATATGCACTACCATTATTCAGGTTAAAGAAATTTTATGTCATGAATGTTCAAAACTCTTGATGTGATCATCAAAATTTACCAAGATTTAAAGTATCATGTCATTATACTATGATTAATTTTCTACATTCAGGGGCAGGTGTGTTTGTGACAACAGTGGTGGCTGGAACAATAGCAATTATCTGCCCCTTTGACTGCATACAGTGTCCCTTTCTCCGAGATGTGATATTCTCTGTGGCAGCTCTTTTCTATACATTTGTCGTCCTCTGGGATAAAAAGATAACAAAGCTTGAAGCTATAGGTAAGATACCACACCACAGTCATTTTTTTAAATCCATGTTATTGTGACTTCAGAGAGTATAAGTATCTTGACTAGCTAAATCAGTTGATATGTTTGACTAGTACTGAATTAATTACATGGGTTGTTGATTTTTACAGGTTGAATAATGAAAAGAATGAGATATGTCATAATGCTGTGATGTCTGTATGTTTTGTTCTTATCCTTCTTATTGTGATTCACACAGATCTCTTTGAATTCCATGGAACTTTTCACAAATTTTCAATGATAACCATACATGTTGTGCTGATATTGAAGCAGATTGGCACCAATGAGACTGGGACTGCATGATTAGTGACATCGTTGTCTGTGTTCACATGAACTAGCTACATTCATATATGTGCATCTCTATCGGATCTGTCTACAGAACAAAGTTTGCCTTAAAATTAGCATTTTCAGGTGAAATCATGTTTTCATTGACAAATAACCCATTTTAGTTGCTAATGTATTAATGTATTTTAGCTGTCCATTATTCTTTTTGACTATTTACATATTGGAATTTCCCAAGAAGACTTGACATATATACTCACTTTAGTTATAAGACTAGTCCAGCTGCAAACTGCACAGACCCAGATCTGCTGCCACATAATATGCCAGCAGATCTGGGTCTGTGTAGTTTGTGAGGAATATTCAGTATAATAAACAAAATAGACCCTGGTTCACAGGTGCACTATGCTACGACAGATCAGGATCTTTGTTGTTTGCAGTTTGACTTAATTTATAAGCGAGTATATATAATATAAGATTCAGAAGTCTTAAAATGCCATGAGAATAAATCAGTTGGAGACTCGTGTTGTTGACTAATTAATGTAGTTAATTTATTTAATTAATGCAAGTTAGAATAAAAGCGTAAATTTAATTTAATTTTACCTTCTGAAGTATACAATCATTGCACCTTTAATAAACTGTTTGGACTATCAGGATGTAGCTCCTAATACTACATGTAGCCCTCCTGAGTCATGGTTGTTGTGATTTCAATGGATATAGCTTTTGGAATTTCAGGTGTGATTTCATGTTGACTTGTCCCTTCATTCATAAACTTTATAATCACATGATTTGCAGTCTGCACATTTTCAGAATTGTATGCATATATTAGTACGGTGATTTTTTTAAAACGTTTTCTTGCTGTGCTGCATGACCATCAAGAATATAATTAAAAACAATGAAACCTTTCTTTAAAAGACACAAATCTAGGAAATGTAAAAGTTTGTCCTCTATGGACAAATGTTCATTTATACTCAGGCTAAAATGATCATCAAAAAATGGGAAGGGATCTATAAATCTTTAACTTTATATGGAAATGTCTTCTAATGCAGGTTTCGTGAAGGCTAAGGTGGATGCATGAGGTTGTTTTTTTAGGTGCCAGTTTGGTGCATGAAGTTGTATTTGAGGTGGAGATATGAGAATGAGGTTATACTTGCATACCTATGACAGAAAAGAAAGAACAGAACACAATATTTCTGAAACTTGGTCAGGACCTCAGAAGAGAGGATTTTCATTGACCTGATTTTTAGCATGCAAATGGACAAAAATTACAACTGTTGAACAAATTACATGTTTTCAATATCAGAATGCGCACATAATCTCATAAAATCAGTCATTTCACAGTAACATGTTGCCATTCATACTTTCCTTATATGTACTACAAGCATTTTTAGAATTTCTTCTTCAGATGCATTACCCAATCATAATACATTGGAAGAATCACTACAACCTCATAAATCCAGCCCTCCTAGATAAAACTTTTTAGCTAAAATGAGCTAAAAGTTATCTGCCAGGATAGGTGGTGGTCTGGCAGGATGATCTCCCTTGATGTAGGGTTTGGTGACAAAACCCATGAATATATCCCAGTTATTACTTCCACTCATTCTGAGAAGCATGCTGTCATATGAGAGACCTTACAAAAGCCAGAACCTACATTGATACAAGTTGGAGGAGTTCTCACTTCACAAGGAAAGTATACTCCATCTGTGTTTCCAAATTTTCCCTCTTTTTATCTCTACAAAGTTTTGCCTTTAAAATTTTATCCACACTTAGTCATCTTTACAAAGGACTCTCCAGTTACAAAACACCTGAAATCTACACAATCAGAAACAACCTGGCACCTATGTCACCACCATAGGACTCCTCATTGCTGGTTATACCTTTAGGCCTTGCATCATCAGGGTGCCATTCTAAAGTTCTTGCTGATAAACAATGAGCAAATGAACAAAATAAAGCATCCTTACTCTCCACTGATTCACTGACAGGTTATGTGGGTCAAACATGGCAACCGGACCTTTGTACTGAAATAATTGTCTACTTGGGACACTTCCATTCAATGCCACTTACAGGATCAAAACAGTACAGGCCTAGAAGTTGTACTTTTCAAATGACTGAGCCGTTGCATCAAAGGACATATTTTTACCTCACTCTGCACAATCTGTCACCTAGGCATTCAGACAACTTTTGGCTCTTTTCAGCTAAAAAGTTTTTATCTGGGAGGGCTGGATTTATGAGGTAGTAGTAGTTCTAAGGTATTATGATTTGGTAAGAATTAATGTAGAAACATTTTGTTAGAAAAAATTAGTTTCTTAGGAGGTCATTTCCTATATTATATTGATGGCAGTTCTCATCATTGTTGATCTTAACACATAGGAGATGATGTTCTCTTACTGGATTCAGGTTTCCTCTGGAGTCAGCTTGAATTTTCCTCAGAAAGGGAAATTAATGTACTTTCAGTGTCTGCATTGGCATGTGGCAATGTTAGTACCTGTTGTTTTGGGTTTAACACCATTTTTGAGAACATGATAGGCGATACATGGTGGCCAGTATAACTGATGGAGGAACAACCTAGGTAAGAACCACTGACAAATGGGAAGCTACTGGCAAACTTTCTCACATACCCATATTGACCAAGCCTGAGACTTGAACCCATGTGGACAGAGGTGAGATAGCAGTGATTGGCAAAAGGTGAGTGCATTAGACCACTTGGTTCCCCAGGGCTCTTGAATACAACTCTACCGAGTCTACATGAAGTTTAAATTGTTACCTGTCTATAGGTAGATTCAGATTGTTAACTGCCTGGGTATAATGCTGTTTTAATGTCAGTCACCTTCTCCATATGAAGCTTAAACTTGTTTATTATACCATCACGCCCTTTCTAACTTTAAGCCTAATTTGCAGATACCTTTCTTGTCATCATTATCACCACCCTTTAGTAATGACAGTCAAATCCAGAAAACATATCACTTGCAAGTGTTATAGACGAAGACAAAGACCTCATTCATCCCAGTCGTTATGGATTACAATAGCAATGAGATGTACTTTAGAATTTAAGTTATGGAATATTTGCTGCTGAAGTTAATATATTTTTATGAGATGGGGTTACTGGGTTACTACATGACATGTATTGTTATTCTGCCACCATAGCAGTTTTTAAAATCAGCTTTACAGGAAGAGCAGAATACGTATTTATGTCCCCTTGAACTTAATAGCAACCGCTGAAATTCCCATTTCCAGCTATCATTTAATTTTGTGTGATATTTTGGTTGCTTCAGTTTTGATGTTTTGGCATTGGGAGATAATCCTGTCCAAATTACTTTTGATCGGACATAGTGTTGAATCTAATCTATCTCAACAGCTTTAAAATCTGTAGCAAAACATACCTTGCCAACTGCTATGAGGTACTTGACAAAACCAGCGAGTCCAGAGAAAACTGCCAACCACAGACCACCACTGACCATTGAACATACTAACTTTTGGGACTGAACCATGGGCTGAAGGAAGCTTAACTACTGTGCTATCCTTGTTTTGAATCATTAAACTTATAAATCTTGATCCTCATGCAGTTTAGAATAATATTTTGCAATATGAAGAAGTCATTTAAAAACAGTGTATTAAAATCTCGAGATTTTTTGCATGATTTACATTTGTAAGACCAAGCAAAGATGCTATATGTCACATTTCTGTCCTCATTTAGACAACAAAGTCCTTTTATTTTATTCTTTTGTCCATTTTCAGGTTTCATCGTGATGTATGTTGTCTATGTGCTGGTTGTAGTAATAGGCAGGTTTATCTACACACGTAACAAAAATAGAACAACACAACTCAACAATGACGACAGTCCAGGTATGTATTGTTTACAGTGCAGCATTGTTATCCTGATTCCATTTAACCAGATGTTTCTGTATCCAAATGACAATATCTTTAATGAGATTTTCTCTTCTTTTGGAAGCAATTCTTCAATTTTTAGATTTCCTGTTTATCTGTACATAAGGGTGAGAGCAACAGCCTCTTGGTTATTGTGGTTGCATTGTAATATTATTAATATCAATTTGCTTCCAAGAAGAGTTTCTTAAATAAGTGGTTTTTTTTGCACCATGAAGAACTCTGCTTGAAAGATTCTGCCATCTTCGTCAGACTATGTTGTATTTTTTTGTGATGACATCAACTGTGCTAGAGAAAAGGATCAGTTTATAAACACATATTCCCAGCCACAGAAGTTATGTATAGAAATTAATGGTTGGTGTATGTGTGGTGAAAAATTTTATATGTGCCATAAAACTTAGAAAACTTTCAGTGCTATTGAATCAAAATTTGGTTTTGAGATTTTGGTTTGTTTGAATTATTGAAACCACCTACAAGACCATTGATATATAGTCAACCATAACTGTTAATTTGTAATTATCAGTCATGTGTAATTATGCTGATTATTTTTGATGTGATTATTCTGCTTAATTCATGTGGTTGGAATATGCATTCACCTGTGGTGACATCTTGCTGAAATTTGGCATACGTACTGGAACTTGGATTAGTTTTGAGTTTGAAATTGTATTCGGAGAGTCTGAATGAGTTGTAACTTTGAGTACTGTGTGGTAATAGAGTGATCTATATTTAGCTGTTGAAGGTGATGTATGTTTGAAGCCTCTGAAGACTTAAGGCTGAGAGCAATCATGTGTTTTGACTGATATGAGGTACTTGACTTGAGTGACGGAAGGTTGAGTTTTGAAGATTTTACTGTATCGGGGTCTGGTTTCACCAAAGTTACCAAAGATCATGTAAAAGCTTGGTCCTACAATCATTCATATGATTGATCCTGAGATTATTCCTAAGATTGATCCTTTCATAAGATATATCCAAAAATAGCTCATATAAGATTGGTCCTTGGATCATTTATAAATTGGTTTTAAGATAGTTGATAAGATTGATTCTAGATCATTCATTAGATTGGTTCTAAGATCATTAGTTAGGTTGGTTCTAAGATCATTCATAAGATTGGTTCTGAGATTAGGTGGCGCTCTACAGTTTCGTATTTAGCAGAGGTTAGAATTTTAAAGAAAAAGAATTTCCCAGGGTTTCCTCACTAGTTATACTGGCTATTTAAAAAAGACTTTGTATATCTTAGGTATTGCTCAAAGAACCTTTAATTCCCTTTATTTTGGTGTATGATTGATGGGTGTAATATGGGTTATAGAGTATACAGCTTGGCCTTACTCCAGATGTGCATCTTTCAAAAAAGTGCTAGCTCCACTTGCTCATTTTCACTTCCCGAACTTCAGAGGTAAATTGTAAAAAAAAGAGCCGATAACTTTTTTTACATTTTATATATTTGGTAATTCATTCATTGCACTTTCAGAAGCTGGTATTGTCTAGTCTGGCAAAATTCATTTTCCCTATTTTAATAGCTGCCAAGGATAGTGTACTTCAGACAAATTCAGGTTGAGTTTTGGAGCATAAGGGAGCAGTCATTTTAGTTAGCAGTGTGCTAAGACCATTTACAATTTTCAAAAGTACAGTATCCAAAGAAATGTCAGCCACATTACATGAAAGTAGCATAGAGGTATGCCAACATTCTCACCACTGTGCATGTTTTAAATGCAAACAACTTCACCTTACATACATCACTCTCTCAAAAGTACATAATAACTGGTGAACGCCACCTCTGAGACCATAAGATTGGTTCTGAGATTATTCATTAGACTGGTTCTAAGATCATTCATTATATTTGTTTATGATCATTCATTAGATTGGTTCTAGGATCATTCCTTTTGTTGTTATTATCATTAGATTGGTTCTAAGATAATTCATAATATTGATCTTATGAACTTTCTTAGATAATAAACTGTTTCATATAACTCTCTTAGGACTTCCTTTACAAAGATACATCTTGTGAACTTTTTTGAAGCCGATGAAATTTTTTTTTTTTTAAGTTACTGAAGCTTGGTATTCATCAAAAAAATTTAGATTGAATACTTGGTCTTTTCACGGACTAGTCTATAAAAAAATTGAAATGTTATTTTCATTATTATTACCTTGGTTAATATTTACTTATTTTATGAAAATGTAGATCCTTTCTTTGCAAAACTGGTGGTTGTGTGTTTATTACTGGATAGTTACACATCTCTGTGCATTTTTAATATAATTTTCCCCCCAGTACTTTTGCCCTCAACAATTCATGCAGGTTAATGTACACAGAAAATGCTGCAATTGCTGGGACATGTGTATACATAGAATTTCAAAAAGAATTCAGGATCATACAGATGTGAAGGTTGACCATAATATTGTAGCCAAAGACTTATATGTATTGCAAATGTGGAATATATAGTTTTATTTGGTTGTTCTTGTGAGTTGTAATGGAATATATACAGTTTTATTTGGTTGTTTTTGTGAGTTGTAATGGAATATATACAGTTTTATTTGGTTGTTTTTGTTAGTTGTAATGGAATATATACAGTTTATTTGGTCATTTTTGTGAGTTGTAATGGAATATATACAGTTTATTTGGTCGTTTCTGTCAGTTGTAATGGCACTTTAACACATTATTGGCTATATCATGCTGAGGAAATGGAGACTCAAGTGCCTTTCCCAAAGACACACAGAAACAACCTGGAATATATAAGATTTAAGACCATACTGTAAATGAAAAATCAACATATCAGTTTCATTTGAAGTCAGTTAGCCTGTCATTGGATTATATGAGTTGGATTTCAGATGTACTCCCAAGTGTCATATTTCTTAGATGGTGGGTTTTTAGTACCAGGAGAAAGTGCATATTTCAAGATTTTGACATGAACAAAAAATATACGAGCTGCCCTTAAATATTTTCAAAAACCATCTTCAATAATGCAATAATGCTTAAACAATTTAAAAAATCAAAAATATTAACTCCGGTCTTTCTGCCAAGATCATTTTAGGTTGGTATCTCCTTTTTACCTCACCTCCATCAAGGGTCAGTCAATTTTTATTCAGAGACTTTGAAGCCATCATGGACTACCTTTGATTCATTTATTACTTACAACGCCTCATGAAATATTCTGTATTTGGCCTTAAACTCTCCAGATAACAACAATAAGATACTTAATAAACTGTTTGTTGTGTACACACATTAGCCTTCTTAAACCGATTACTCAGCTATACATTACTGCACAGCATTTCCAGTCCACACTAGACTGGTTCCCAATGGTTTCTGTAATGTTTCTTCCAATGCATAAAACTACGGTTTATACAATTAATAAATAATCTCTTATTTTTCTAAAGCACTAGATTTAAACAATAAAATTGCATGGGATGTAGACATCTTTAAAGGTAGAATCACATGTCTGCTGATGAAAATTGTGTGTTAGAATGGCTCCCTTAGCAACAGTGTGCTTTCCATAACAACCAAATGGGAAACCTATTTTTGACTTCTTCTGTAGTTAAGTCTGTTTTGATCAAACTTGATAGGAATGTTTCTTTGGACATGCTGTTTAAACATTGTGTCAGGGTTTTCTCTTTCAGTAATGTTGTTGCTCTTTCAGCATCTGGGGAAAATCCCAACTTATGTAAAAAGATTAGAACAGTTTCAATCAAATTTGACATGAGTGTTTCTTAGGACATGCTTTATCAAAATTGTATCCAACATGGCTCCCCTAGAAATGGTGTGGTTTCCATTGCGACCATATGGAAAATCTATTTTCATCTTCACAAGAACTCTTTTTAAATTAAACTTAGTATGAATCTTTATTAGGACATCCTGTATCAAAGTTGTGTCAGGAGTGTTTCCGTAACAACCATGTGGGCTTCCAAAGCGACCAGGTGGAAAACCTAGCATAGCTCTCAGAATATCAGGTACAACTAATGAAGATTTCATCTCATGAAATATGAGCGATTTCCATGAGCCTGACCTTTTAATATAAGGTCTCAGTTCGAGCTATAGTGGAGTCAGTTGTATGGCATGCCCAGACATCTTTCTGAAGCTTCATTTTGCAAGACATGTTCTAACAAGGGAGAGAAATCGTGCCCTAGTGGCTGCTTAAATATTGACCACACCCATTCATGAAAGCACAGTTTTAGATCCAGGCATGAATTTGCCACTTTTACTGGATGCACCTGGGAAACTTTTGATGGTAAGACAATAATCAGATGCAGAATCCCACAGGAACTCCCTTGCACATGTATAAAGACATTGTCTTCTGTTATGCTATTCTTACATTTGGACTAGTTAATGCTTAGTTGAGCAGTCATGCTTCTCCTGGGTGACACAGGTAGAAGTATGATGCTCATCATTTCCTCATCCTCATACTTGTTCTATAATGATCAGCGTTTCCTTATCCTATTTCCTGTTTGATGATGTTCAGCATTTCCTCATCCTCTTACCTGTTCTATGATGCTCAGCATTTCCTAATCTTTTACCTCTTCTATGATACTGAGCATTTTCTCATACTCTTACCTGTTTTATGATGTTCAGCATTTCCTCATCCTCTTACCTGTTTGATGATGCTCAGCATTTCCTCATCCTCTTATCTGTTCTGTGATGCTCAGCATTTCCTAATCTTTTTACCTCTTCTATGATACTGAGCATTTCCTCATCCTCTTACCTGTTTTATGATGCTCAGCACTTCCTCATCTTCTTATCTTTTCTAATATTAATGTGATTTGGTTATGTATTTGATGAAGAAAACAAATTTTTGGAGTAATTTAAATTTCTCAAATAATACGTACCTGATCACATTACAAATTATCCTCCCTCCATTCCATGAAATATGAGTGTCCAATTACAGGTTTCACTACAGTAAAACTGGTTTTATCCAGTATACTGATGGCCATCTAGTAAGTATAATGGTGGGGGGTAATCTTTAAGAATTGCCTCCTTTTGTCTATATTTCATGTAGATGGAAGGACATTTTTTAATCTTTAAGGGAAGGCTGGATTTGGAGGTAGCAGAGAGAAGTTCTAATGTTAATGTGATGGGTTAGTATTATCAGAAAACATTATTCACTCAAAAAGATTATACAAGCTGAATGACATTGCAACAGTGTTCAAGTTCAGTCCCAATTACACTGATTCCTCAGAATGCCTTAGTATAGGTTGTCTCTCATATAACACAGACTTGATTTAAGGTGCCTCCATTTAATACTGTCCTTTGCATTAACACAGCATAACACAGGCTTGATTTAAAGTGCCTCCATTTAATACTGTCCTTTACATTAACACAGCATAACACAGGCTTGATTTAAAGTGCCTCCATTTAATACTGTCCTTTACATTAACACAGCATAACACAGGCTTGATTTAAAGTGCCTCCATTTAATACTGTCCTTTACATTAACACAGCATAACACAGGCTTGATTTAAAGTGCCTCCATTTAATACTGTCCTTTACATTAACACAGCATAACACAGGCTTGATTTAAAGTGCCTCCATTTAATACTGTCCTTTACATTAACACAGCATAGTGCCTCCATTTAATACTGTCCTTTACATTAACACAGCATAACACAGGCTTGATTTAAAGTGCCTCCATTTAATACTGTCCTTTACATTAACACAGCATAACACAGGCTTGATTTAAAGTGCCTCCATTTAATACTGTCCTTATCATAACACAGCATAACACAGGGTTGATTTAAAGTGCTTTCATTTAATACTGTCCTTATCATAACACAGCACAATACAGGCTTGATTTAAAGTGCCTCAGTATAGTGCTTTTTCATGTATAACAGTCTTTTTATAAAAGTGCCTTACTAATGCTGCTCTTCACATAACACAGGCTTGATATAAAGTGTTTTTGCATAGTGCTGTTCTTCACATAACAAAGGCTTAATATAAAGTGTCTTCGCATAGTGCTGTTCTTCACATAACACAGGCTTGATATAAAGTGTCTTCGCATAGTGCTGTTCTTCACATAACACAGGCTTGATATAAAGTGTTTTCGCATAGTGCTGTTCTTCACATAACACAGGCTTGATATAAAGTGTTTTCGCATAGTGCTGTTCTTCACATAACACAGGCTTGATATAAAGTGTCTTCGCATAGTGCTGTTCTTCACATAACACAGGCTTGATATAAAGTGTTTTCCCATAGTGCTGTTCTTCACATAACACAGGCTTGATATAAAGTGTCTTCGCATAGTGCTGTTCTTCACATAACACAGGCTTGATATAAAGTGTCTTCGCATAGTGCTGTTCTTCACATAACACAGGCTTGATTTAAAGTGCTTCATTGTAATGCTGACCCTCATATAACACGGACTTGATATAAAGTTACTCAATATGGTGATGTCCCTCGTATAACATGGGTATCATCATTGCCACCTCACTTGTAATGCAATATGGCTCCCCTTAACCGCATTATAGTGAAAGACTATTGTTTTCAGGAAACTATATATGAAATAAAAATATTCTGTAAATATATTGACTTGGGCAGTTATGTACCAAAACTAGGTCACTGTGACCTGTTTTTTTATATTCTTGAGTGATTTGTATTTTCCTGTATACCAGTTAGTATTCTATCAATTATTTCTGTATTTTTATGGAGATTTATTCCTAGAAATGAGGGGAAACATGCCAAGTCATAATATTGGAATTTGGTGACTTTAATCCCCATACTTTTTCTAAAAGTGTTCAGAATATATTAAGATACCCTCACAATCAGATCATGATGTAAATCGAGCTATTCTAGTGTAATTAAATGTTTGAGAAATTGTTAAGGGCAGCATGGCTGCAGCATACAACTTTTTATTTATTTTCTCAATGGAAATGTATTAACACACATTGTATAGTTTTGTTTTTGTTAATATGAATACAGCTTTCCAAACTAGTTTTGACACTGAATTCAGCTTTCCAAACTAGTTTTGACACTGAATTCAAAAAATCCTATGCTTGTGAAATTTTTTGCACTTAGCTGTTACGTTTAACTTTTTCTGCAGGTGTACAAAATCTCAGTATGCTGGATGAAGATGCTCTCAACTCAGGTACGTCTTGGCTAGTTATGTTTGCTGGCTCCTTCTCACTCAAGATAGAAGTGAACTCTTTGTGTTGCACAGGCTAGTCAGTTGAACTGGTCCCTGCTCACTCATAGTAGATGTGAACTTTTTTGTTACTTCGTCTAAATAGGTATCCACTCATTCAAGGCAGTAATGAGCTCTTGTGTTACACAGTTTAGCTATGTGTGCTGGCCTCTGCTCAGCTTTAAAATTGGCAAAAGTGAACTCTTGTGTTGTACAGTCATTCACCAGAGGATATTGTCATATCATCTGTCTGCCTTTTACCACTTCCATCAGAGTTGAATAACAAGGTAAAATTATGTAGTCGAGTTTAACTTTAATTTAAAGATTGCAAATTTGTTATATTTTTCCTAAGCCACCTAGACCAGGAAGTAGGTGTCCGCTTTTTTCTTCTTTTTTTTCTGACAGCGGAAACCAACATTGTCTGGCCGTATTCCATACTGAAGTTTTATGCTGTGTTAACCTCCCCAACAGTTTTGACTTATCGGACGCTCGCTAGTAATTAATAAATTTATTTCGACTGACCTTGGTATGCGGATGGTAACTAAAAACCCTCTTCTTTTGACCCATGGTGTTAAATCCTTAGAGCTCTCACTTTTTAGTAATAATCCCTGTCAGAACAGAACACTTATGTATACATCTATTTTAATGACCTTATTATTTAAATTGCTGATGCATGCATGGAAAGCAGTATCACCCCAAAGCAAGAACAACTGCTGGAAACCTTTTAGCGAGGAGTATATCATGCAGAACTGACTAATGCTTGGGATGGAACAACCTCCATTGTGAGTTTTGTGGGGGATGCTGGGGTCTCAAACCCTAAAGTTAATAGCTTGCAACCAACAGCCACTGTAACATCAGCAGAAG
>JAECUM010031036.1:0-20188 GCA_016617855.1 Megalonaias nervosa
AAAATTTTAATCGTGGTAAGCGTTTTACTTCTAAGTAAACTACTATGCTGAAGCGCTTTCAAAATGAATTTGCGCAATTGAATAATGAGACACTTTTTGCTAATTATCAGGTTATTAAAAGTGTTTTAACAACATCACTTGGTGAAGTTGTGCAAATGGCAGACATGTAGTTTTCGATTTCAGTCTTTTCTGTTACATACTGCATGATGCCATGGTCATAACACATAATAACAGTTACTGTGCCAGTAATAAAGAGGGCTAAATTTATCTTTATTCCTTAAAAGTTGTTTATCATACACATGTTTAAACATTCTAGCACACACACCCCCCCAAGTGTTTCCATTCAGCCAACTGTCCCTTTTTCTCATTGCCATCCCTAGCACTTTTTCCCCCATTGTAAAAAAATGATCTCAGAATTGATCTGTGCATCTAATGGAGCCAGTTTTGCTAAGTACATTATATATGTTTAAAAAAGAAAAAAAGCTACCTACCTACCCTAATTTCAAAACCAGTGCAGTAGGAAACGCATTTTTGTTCATTTGTACCATAGGTGCTCAAACTCCTTGGCATTGCCCACAGGTGGGCCATGGACTTGCCCCTGGTGATATATTAGCCATACATTGAATGCTCAGAAGTGGGTCACAGGTGCAAAAAAGTTTGAGAACCATTGATTTAGACTGTTATGATATAAAAACTGACTCCCTTCAAGAAGTTAAAAATCCACCCATACAGTAATGTGCAAACCCTGGAGAAATCAATGCTTGTGTGCCAGTATGTACATGTGGTGAGTTTTCTGTTAGGTGAGTTTATCAGGCACTGTGGTGGAGTATTTATGTTCCATGACACATTTCTAGCTTGCAAAATTTCCTATTATCCCTTTGGGGGATAAAAAAGATCTGGCTCTCAAACTGACCATATGCTGCCTTGTTATTATGCCTTGAATTTTTTTTATTTTTATTTTTAGAAAATAAAATACCTCAAAGGAAAATTCCATGCTTCGCAAGAAGATGAAATGTGCTCAGCTTACAAACTACACAAAACTTCATGGTTTATAGTGTCCCCAGCTTGTAGGGATTAACTATTATGCTTGTACAAATATTAGGGTGCAGATATTTTTCAGCAAGACAGAGGATTAAATGCTAAAAATATTGCCGTTAGAACAGATAAAAATGTTGAAAATATAGATTGACAAGCCCTTTAAACATGGCTGGTATGGGAAATTTAAGTGAAAATGCTGCATTTGAGCAACTAGAAACTAGAAATAAGATCTAAGTGCAGGCTTGCTCGAACAGGGTATTTACACTGATTAATTTTTATGAAAATGTTTTGGTTTTCATATTAACTTGTGTGAGCACATTTGCATTAATCACTAAAAATTAAAAAGTTCGTGAATTTTGCTGTCGTTGTTTTCCCTGTTGTATGGTAGCTGCTTACATATTGTTACGCATGTGCAATTAGACCTGCATTTCTATAGTGCGCTGTATTATTTCCTTCATTATGATATTTAAAAATTCCGGGAATAATAACGATTCAGATATTTTAAAAACAATGTTATCCGTTCATTTCTCTCTTTCTTCGTTCTTTCTAAATTGCCTTGGGAACAAGATTTTTCGAAGAGGCGCTGAAGGGGCATTTGGAACTATATGTAAATAAAGAATACGTGGAGTAAACATTAAATGGAATTGTATTTTTACGTTGCCAATTTTTTGCAAAAGCATTCTTTAAATAATAGGATAAGTACATATATATTATTTATTTTATACATAAATGGCAGGTTTTTCTTCATTTCCATCACGATACCATTTGCTACGTGTAATTCACTCTATTATAGTGTAATTCCGTACACATAATCTTTAAAATGAATCTGTCGATTTCCATATGGAAATAACAGTTACAACCAGCGTAGTTTTTCATTAAATTTTGTTCACTGGCTCTTTCTTCATAAGGTAGCAAATCAGTGTTTCATCTACAAATGGCTTCATGTAAGTCATTTGACTCATCAAGGAAAAAACGTCAAAATTGAAACCTATGAGTCCTATTCAAGCCGATGATCAGTCTTCAGTAGTTTTTAAAAAATAATTATATTGTTTAAATACACAACAAAAATATTAGTTTAAGTTATATAATGTGACTAAAGCCAATAAGGCAATTCCTTTGCCAAAAGCATCTGAACATTTTGTATTTGTTAAAAATCTTGTTGATGGTTTCATATCATCAGAAATAATGTGAGCATAGATGACAAGACATTTATTGTTGGCTATGTCAGTACTTTCATCTGCCATTGCTGTCACAATTGACGAATTTTGCAGGTCACGTATAAGACTGTCCTCGACAACATTTGATAGGCTCTCCAGTACCTCTGAACAGGTAGTAGCCAAGTCATACTGAGCGGCGGAATTCTTCAAAATGCCAACGGCATCAAATTCTTTAGCCGTTAAGTCATATATTAAATTAAGAAGAGATTTTTATTTTAAAAAGAGATGTCTTTAACACTCAGCCAATGTATACACTTAAGTAGCACTTTCGTTGCTGTCTTGTTTGTAAAATTGCATTAGAATCTGCCTGTGTTGTGAACCTTCAATCAGCAGTTTGTGTTTAGGCAACCCAGCATGCCTTCCCAGTGTACTGTTCTGAAAGTTATTGGTTTTTTTGCACATTTGGTCATCAAGGTTTATTTTAGCTTCTGTACATATATGGCAAAACATAAAGGCGTCTTCACTGTCAAAGTCTTCACTCAACTTAACGTCTTTTTGAAAATGTAGCCAGCTATATGTTTTCAACCATTGCTGCACAAAATTACGTTTATCTTACAAGTAACTGTTACCTCATCTTTCGATGATGAAGGCTTCACTGGTTCAATAATACTTTAATCGACAGTCGGTTGTAAAAACGCGGTCTAAATGATAATTTCATTTGTTTAGATCTATTTTAATTTTTTTACCATGGACGCCATTTTCATTCGAACGCTGATAGTATCTTGAAATAACGCAAGGCATACAATTGAGCAATGGAAATTGTTGCTTCTTTTCGTGACGAGGATGTGCATAAAATAATACTTTCTCGTGAGAATCGCTGTAAAATCACACATTTATTTTTTGTTGCTTTCTCGTGTGTGGTAATTTATGGTTCTAACATTCTGTTGCTACAAATGATGTGACAGTTACAGGTCACATAAGGTCACCTCCAGGCTCCACACTGTTGTGTTAATCAACAAAAACATAACATTGGGTGCATCAATTTATGTACCAGCAACGATTTTTAGACCAAACCTTTGTTTTGTGTTAATCAGCAAAACATAACATTGGCGTGCGTCAATTTACGTACCGTTGACGACTTTTGTGCGTCAAATTGGAAAATTCTGCGTATTTGACGCATGACGAATGGGTAGAAAAAACATTGGTGAATAGCTCATGGTAAAGCAGTATGTATGAGAAGTAAATGGAAAAGAAGACAACTTTTCATGTCGTTCTTGATAGTGTTTTGACACCCTGTAACCATCGCAATGGACACGTGAACACAAAACTGATGTCAGAAATAAATGTTAACCACCTCATGTGTACAGTATACATCATATGAGAACATTTGAAGAGGGGGCAGAAAATGGTCCTTATTCAATAACAGTCCTTTATTTCCTAAAAATTTTTTCTTCCAAAGATAAATGTAGAGTCAGCAGAAAAAAAAGGCCCAGATGGGTAACCAGAACCACACATATTTTGTTATTTGACCATTGTGTTAGGGTATAGAAATTTTTGGTCTTTCAGTGTGTGACAGCAGCAATCTAAATAGATTGAAATTCCATGCAACCACATTTTAGTTGACAGTAGGTGGGTTTGACAGAACATCAGGTGAACATTCTATGCACAGTTCACAAAATTGATTTACATGATTAGTATGAAAACTTGTTTAACAATCTACTTTGAAAGCCTTTCCACCTTATTTAACCAATGTCGTTCTGCAAACCTGTGAAAACATTATGAAGCTCTCCAACGGTAATGCCAATTGCTCATAAGATTAATTTCCCTGTAGTCAGGATCAGTCTTGGCAAAGGGGAGCAGTCATGCTTGTGTTTTTACATATGTTAATTTGCAGCTATTGGGGTTAATGTACTGTATGCTTTTGTGCAGTGGATTACATGCATTCCAGTGTGTTTTTGACTTGTTTATCATTAAAATTATTTGATTTGAAATCAAGAAGAAATAAAGACTTTTGAAAATGGAAGTGGCAAGGTCGTGAACAAGGTCTTTTTCAGCTATTATATGTAATCTCTAATAAATCTGCCTTTTTATTTGTAGTCCTTCTCTGTGGAGACTGTCTGAATATAAGGACCATCTTTAAATTAAGGCCAAGTTCTATAAATCCCATTTTCTATTAACCATCAACTCATAGAAGCCAACTCTGGTGGGTTATCTGAGTGGTCATGGTTGACAGAGTTAACTGTACTTCGGTGTTTCTGTGAAACTGAATTTAACTACGGGGTTCGTGTGAAATGTTTATGGTAGTAGCCATGTATTCAGAAGTTACAAGTTCAACAGAAAATCAGTAATATTTACATACATTTCCTCAACTTTCATATCATTGTCATGGCTGCTCTTCAGGTAGTCCTTTACTTGGTACTTTTGTAACCAAACAGTACATTGACAGCAAGCAGGAACAGAAGCCAGTTTATTTAAGGTTAATAATAATGTACATAAATGGGGGGAGGAGAGGGGATTTTAAAGTTTTTCTTTTATGTCAATTATTTATCAATAATGAGTATTGAATGGAAGAAGAAAAAAATCTTTCATGTACATCTTGCAACCAGACTTTAATAATTCTAAATAGTTGTTTCATGGAAAAATTAAAAGGAGTATTGGACAATGGAAATGTATATGAAATATTTATAATTACATTAATTAACAATGTGCTCGTTTTG
Source organism: Megalonaias nervosa (assembly GCA_016617855.1). Lineage (NCBI taxonomy): Eukaryota > Metazoa > Mollusca > Bivalvia > Unionida > Unionidae > Megalonaias > Megalonaias nervosa. Next base: position 4,913 of record JAECUM010031036.1, read on the forward strand.
AACATATCAGTAGTATTAATGTACATGTCCGCATGAAGTTGGCCATTATAATGGGCCAGTGGCCCAATTTTCTATACAAAGCAATGCAAAATTAGGGGGAAAAATAGTCTATTTTAAAATGTAAGGGGCCACCAAGAAAATGTGATGGGCCAAGAATATCTTAATAGTTTTCTAAGCAAAACAAACTTCTCTTGGTCATGTAGTTTGGGTGGGGGGCCATTCCATTTAGTCATATCTGTTAGATTTTTCTTGATGCTGGTGACATCGGACATAAATAGGAAAGTAAATGTCTCTTTTAGAATTGGCACATGCACCAGCAGATTTTTATTGAACAAATACAAAATTCCAAATAATTTTCTTTTTTTTTTTTTTTCATTTCAAACATGTAATTTACTGCAACAGCTTAGGTCAACCCAATCCTACTGTTTTCTTAGGATCAACCTATGAAAGTGAGGTGAATTTACAAAAAGAGGGTTGAGGAGTGTTGTGCTGAAGAGTGAGTTTAATCTTCTAAATTTCAATTCTTTTTGTAAGTATAATAAAAAGAAATGTTCTTTTCCAATGTTAATACCAGAGATACTTAATTGTGTGGTACCAAAAACGATGTATTTTAACTCGTGGCTTTACCACTCATTAAAATATCATTCTTGGTACCACACAGTGAAATATGTCTGGTATTAAGACAGGAAAAAATATTTTCAAGACAACTGGAAAAGTCCTGAATTGAGTGAATTTCAACAATTATACTTGGTTTTAGTTCGTGTGGCCCACATTGTTCATTGTATCAGTAGTTTGATAGACCATGTAATAGATGTACATAGTCTGTTTCACCTTGTGACAGCCAGTGTTGAGCGGATTTTTGTAATGTAAATCAATTGGACTCATTTTACAGTGATTTTGCTATCCAGTTTGTTCATTTTGTTATATCTTGGAGTGCCTTGCAAGATTCATGGTTGTGTAATTTTTTGTGTATAGGTATTGTATATGGGTGTATAGAAGCTGTTTATACATTGCACAATTAAGAACGTAGTGTGCACAAGGAGATCAAATATATTAGGTGTTCATCCATGAAAATGATGTCAAGGCACTAGAAGTAAAGTATGGATATGTAATTGTGTGTGTGTGTGTGTGTGTGTGTGTATATAATGAGAGAGAGATTGTGTGTGAAATAAAATCTTGAAAACTGGTGTGAAACAATTTTTTAAGGCATTTACGCAGACAAGACTTAAAACAAAAACATAATTACTATATGTTTGCGGCAGATATTTCAATAAACAATACAATGAAATAATAAAAGTGAACGTTTGAATAGGGTCGCTACGTTAAAAGATGCATCCTGGTAAAATGCTTGCAAGGCAGAAATGGCTAAAACAAAGTTCTCAAGGTAATGACAAAAGCAGGTAGGTCAGCGATAAAAATCTTTTCATCACCTACAATTATCCAGTTATAACTTTTATCGCAGATCTAGTATTTTGTTGAAATGGTTTCTAAAACTTGTAAGTTATTTTTTAAATTAATATTTACATAATTAAGTTGGTACTAATAAATAGTTCAAGAAAATGAAAAATAAAATTATTAAACTTATATGTAGTTTATTTGGAAGTTAGAAATTATTTATTACAAAAATCGCAATTCATCCCCTACTCCCCCCCCCCCAATCGCTGAAAAATTAAATGTTCAGTCCCTAACATGTTTAGTACCATCCGTCACAAGGCAGGACACAACCTCTCAGCCTGTAGAACATACCTTGAATAAGCCTGAAGAAAATAACATCATATTATTGGATAAAAGTATATTTGAATCTTTGTGTATCCAATTTTTAGATAATGGAGCAGCAGCTAGCTGCAATGTCACAGCCTCAACATGGTAGTAGTAGTGATACTAATATTAGTATTGGAGCAGCATCCAGCACATCCAAAAGAAGCTGCATACAGAGAAACTGAATATCAGAAGCACAAATAAGGAAAAGTCTTAACATTGAGCTAAAAACATTGGTGGTGACAAAAAGGAAAGCAAAAGAAATTTTTCATCGAGGCTGCAAAAAGCGGAAGACTGGCATATTAATATCAACAGGTCGTGTCCAGTGGGGGAAGAGACAAGTGAATTTATGTGATTATTTTTATATAGTTGATGTAGTTTGGTGTTTATTTTTACAGATTTTTTTCTGAAAAGAGGAAAAGTATAATATAATACAGGGATGGTCCTGGCTTTCAAAAAGGTGTCACCAAAAAAATTTCCAACCTCAATATTTTGTTGCCAATTTTCAAAAAATGTTGCCAGCACAAGTAGTGAATATTTTTCCAAGTCTGTTAATGTAAGTTGCAATGAAAATTGAAAAAAAAATTGGATAGTTATTACTTTATTGACAACAAGCAATACAGCCATAATATTACAAAATAAATCATTACATGACTGTTTTACACTACTTCCATGGTCTTTGCATCCCGTATCACCGTTAGTGCTTAAGTATGACTGTTATCACCTGAAATAAATGCATTATCAAATGTAAAATATCTACTTTCCTGATCTCTCGATCTCGATCTCTCATTTGTTTAATAGAAACATCAGGTATTAAAGCAAATCTATATTATGTATATTATTTTCCAAATAATAGTTTTGTAAGGAACTTTAGCTAATGACATTTTAATACTAAAACCCTATGATCTTACTTTGCAATGTAAGATAAGTGACGTATAATGCGACCATCGATTTCATGCATTTAGGAATTAAATGCCCCCCCCTTTTTTTTTTATGGCTAGCTTCATAAAGAACATCTCTGTCAACCAGGAGTTCAGAAATTTATTTTTGCCGCGCTTTACATGCTTTGCTTTTAGTGAATTGCTTCCTAAACCCCAAGAATGATCACTGTATGCTGTAGATTTTTTCTCGATAAGCAAACTAGGATCTCTATTCCCACCAATGAAACTTACACGAGTCAACACCTGGCATTAATGTACCATATATATAAGCATTAATTACCATCATGAAATTAAAAGAAGGAATGAAGAAACATATTACAGAGCATATGTGCCCCCCAAAAACTAATTCGGAATAAATATGTTGTTTAGTAAGCAGTGTTGAAGGTCTATTTGAGTTAACAATAAGGAAATAAGGTGGGATATAAAATGTGGGAAATTGTTATCGCATGTATGGTAGCTTGAACTGTTAACATAAATTCACACCCATTTTTAGGCATTGCTAGTTATAACAAAAATGGGCATTGTTTATTTGTCAATCAGTTGCTAGTGCTTTTACTCACTGTAGAACAGGTGGTTTCTTTTGAAGTCTGTCGAAGAGGCTTGAGTCTAACCTTTATTTATTGTGCAGTTTCGGCACAGCTGACCAGACTATCAAATGGGGCACGGGTGGGATTGGGGGTGTGTGAATAATGCACTCCACAGGGAGAAACGGTGTGTCCTTCGAGAATTTCACGTGTATTGAACCCGAAAAATCGGTTAATATTTAGTGAAGACAATGCTTAAATATGCCACAAAAAAATTCCCGATGGTAGGTCCCCATCTGCGTGTTTTCGGATTCAATCTCACAACTTGGTTTGTGAAAAGATTTATTTTTTGCATGACATGCTAGAATAACTGTACAGTATTAAATAAATTTATTCAGCAACTATTTGAATTCTTTGGAAATTTTTCTGTACTTTTGAAACTTAAACACAGAAGGGGCATTTTTCGTTGGAACGTATTCAGATTTCTTGGAACTATTGGAATTGAAAGGACTTTTAGGAAATAGGAATTCATTCACTATGCTGTAAGTGAATTTAATTCTTTCACTCCTGTATTTTGAGAAATAAATTATTTTCAATTATGTAAAACTTGTTTGTTTTGCTATTTCTTGTTGCGTAGTTTAAGTCCCTGGAGTTGTAACACGGGATTTGATGGCAAAAGTAAAAGATGAATGAACAAAATTAACAGATATTACTTACCCCACCTGGATTCATGTTTGATGAGACACTCCTTCAAAATATCACAGCCAGTTGTAAATGAATGGACAACTTGTGCCTTGATACATGTATCACAGAACATCTGCATTAACTTTGTATCATATCTCAGCCACGGACGCTCAAGTTTCCAGCTGTCGAGAAATTTTCGGGAACTTTTGACCCGTTCATCATGATGTGGTGTTGCACTTGAAGCATTACTACCATCACTACATGTAGATGATGTTGGACTGTCAGGTATAACATCAGGTTCTGTGACTGTATTGTCTGATGAATTTGCACGAAATCCAAAATGCTGTTAATTTTGTTAACTTGCTCTTAGGATGAGACGATGAACACGCAACGTCTAACTTAACGTTTACCCATGATAAAGTTGCACTGTTGACAGTATATAATTCTGATTGAGATTTTTTCCATTTGCTTTGTATTTATACACAGCAATCTGTACTTCAAAGGTAATCAGTTTTCTCTGAAGTTTCAGCAAAACTATTTTATTGGTACATTTAAAATAAACAACAGAAGGATTAGCCGTCGTTCAATTATTTGTAGTTGTTTCTGTTCATGTCTTCAGAGGTCGGTCGATTGTAGGTATAGTCAAGTAGCATGATTGAGTGTATCACATCATATAGTACTCGGGCCAGATGTCAACATAAGTGGATTATGATGTAACAATGCACTGTAAAGATGGGTTTGTCAATACGAACAAAGGATTTGTTTATGTAACATAGATTCCAGTGCATTGTGTATCCAAGTTTGTGGCTTCCTTTCATGGTCCCTTCGAATTTCTCCACTCCAAATCCATGATTGTATGTACAAATTAAAGAGCCAAAAAGCTGTCGCCAAAAAAATCGCCAGATGATATATTTTGTCGCCAATAAGGGAAAAAAATCACAATTTGCAACATTGGTGAAGCCCAGGACGATCCCTGCAATATTTTATGCAAAAATTGACATTATTGGGAATGAATTACTTTGTGAACACTGACATGCACAATATAATTTTAGTGCTAATAATATTGGAGAACAATTTGATGTAACAATGAATATTGTGAGAGAAAAAAGTGAATTTGAAAAGTTTGGTTGGTTACCTAATTTTTCAAATGATTATTTTGATATACATTATAATAATAAGGTCCACCAGGAGCAGTTTTTAATGATTGTAAAATGCATTTTTGACTGGGGGGCCACACCAGATCAGGGTGCTGCCCCTCTAAAGCCTGTTGGGGAGAACCCCCCTTCTGATTTTTTTTTTTTTTATGGAGGACCACAATCATATCTGACACACTATTGTATTTGGTGCTTTATCATCTGCTGTCTACTTTCTCTGACTAGTCACAGACATAAGATCCTAAATTATCTAGATTTGCCAAGTCTTCTGTTATTTTGAAACACTAGTATCACTTTCAAGACTTAGATGTTTAAATGAGCAGTTTTTCTAGACTCTTATCTCCATATCTACTGAATTAATCTCTGAAAGTAAATTACAGGAAGACCTTTCATTGCCAAACCATTGAAATTTAAGAATTCTAATAAATGTAAAACAGCATATAATTTATTGTCCTTGTTACTGTTTTGAATTTGCTTTAAGTTTACTTGTATTCTCTTTAGCACCTCGCTGTATGACACAGGTGTGGTGATCAAGGTAGCTTGAAAAACACTAGTACATAGCATATTATATCACTGACATCTGCATCATCTTATCTCAGCTTGACATTTTCGACAGTTGGTAACTTATATCACATCACTGGCAGTGTCATCTTTGAAATTTACAAGATCTGCATGACCCTATATGACACTGTTCAGTCTAGACATACAAAAGCTTTTCTTTTCTTTTTTTATTTGATGTAGTATTACAGAGGGAAAAATGTCATCTGCCATATACATTATACCATATTCAGTCAAACCCGAGGGGAAAAAAACTACCCAAAAAACAAAGATCCTGATCTGCTATAGTATAATGTACCTGCAGATCAGCATTTATGTTGTTCTATTGATTGCTCCTAACAAACTGCACAGAGCCACATTTGCTAGCGCATTATGCAGTGGCACATCTGGGTCTATGCAGTTTGCAGTTGGACTCATCTTATAAGTGAGTACATATGGTACTAGTTATAAATCAACACTGATTTACCAATAACTTTAAATGTCTGATACAATCTTACCTTCACACTGCTGTCATTAGTAAAATAATGTTCCCTGTCTCAAGACAGTGCAAATTAGTCATTAGTCCTTTTCTTTTATGTTGGTTTTAAATGCAGCAACAATAATATGTATCAAATAACTTCTTGTTGTAGGGTTTAACACCATTTTTCAGCACAAGATAGGCTATACATGGTGGCCAGTATAAATGGTGGAGGAAGAACTCGGGAAAACCCCGGGAAGAACCACCGACCCACAAGAAGCTACTGGCAAGCTTTCTCACATACCCACATTGGCCAAACCCAAGACTCGAACCCACACAGACAGAGGTGAGATGGCAGCGATCCATAACGGTGAGCACTTTAGACCACTTGGCCAGTCAGGGCCCCCAAATGACTTGTACCTTGCTGGTGATGATAGCAGTGATTGTAATGGATTTAACTTGCTGTAAATTTAAATGTAAGCCTTTTCAATGTTATTGTTATTGGTATATCACGATTGTACATAAAACAATGACAATCATGAATCTTGGTGGGTGTATTTACTGTGAAGGGTACTACTCATCACTGGCAAATGGAATCACAGTGGTCTACTTTTCACACTTCAGTCATTATATAGAGTTTGCATTTAGCTCATTTTCCCTGTTACTGTCATACGTACAGTCCTGACACCTGAGCTTGTGTTCTTTCATGAAACTGCTTAGTAGAATTGTCAGCTATTGACTTGTTATTCATCTGAGCAATGTCAGGCCCCAGTGGGTCTCTTGTTACTCTGGTGACCCAGCATCACACTTAATAATAATAATAATAATGAGAACTTTGTATAGCGCATAATCTTTAGAAGCTCTTAAGTGCTTTACAACATTTGACAACACTTAAAAAACATATAATGATATGATTACAAAAATAAAAACAAACACCATGAAATTAGAAAACAGAAAACATGCTGTAAATATTTAAGGTAAGGTAACATTATTAGGTCTTTAAGTCTGTTCTTGCAGTTGAAATAGGTGAGTTTTAAGAGTGCTCTTGAATGAGATCACTATGTCTTTGTGTCCAAGTGCAGTGGGCAATTCATTCCACGTTGCTGGGCCCTGGTATGCATAAGAGCGTTGTCCATATGATTTCATTTTCATAGTGGGAATAATGAGAATACGAGTGTCAGACAAGGAGCGTAAGTATCTTGAGCAGAACAATATTACTCTTCTCTGCTTTAAGCTTTTTGTCAGCTTCATAATTATCAAATGTAATAGCCTGTAATTAGCAAAGTGACAAAAACTGACACCTTAAGAATACAGCAGTATTGATGATCAGATTAATACCTTGTCTTTTGGGGGAGTAAAATGCAATACTTAACAAGCATGATATTTTGTCAATACTGGCAGTGGCCATTTTCAGAATTGTTGGCATCACTCAATAACTGTTTTTGCAATCCAAAGGTGAATCACGTGTGTAATGCTTGTAATCGTTACCAGTTTAAAGAAAAACTTCTTTCATCAGTTTCATTTAGATGCACCAAGTGCAAGATATTGATGAAAAAGCATGTGGATAGTCATAATGTTTCCTTGATTTCATAATTCCAGAGGAATTGTCTACCTCAGTGTATGTAAAAAATGTCACTGTTGTGTTTGTGCATTTTGAAAGGGGGAGATAATCAGCATACTTTACTTCAGCAACAAGAAGATATATGCTATTTTCCAGATGCCTTCTGTTCAAATTACACATGTAACTTGCCACTATTAACTTTACTCCATACCTTGCCTGTGCTGTTAGCAATGATTCTAATCTGCAAGGAAATTACCAGAGTCAAGGAGAAAATTAATCAGCATCCCAGCACAGCACCATAATCATAATGAATGTTTTGTTGCCTGCAGGAGAATGAGCTTTCATGCATTCCAAGCACCGTATTCAACATAATATGAAACATTCCTGAATAACTGCAGACACCTTCTTTTGGTCAAACATAGCGTAAAATATCCAGTAGTAAGTTCACTTGTGTTTTTTTTTTCCCGATACCTTGCATGCCAGATGTGAAGATCTTATTATGATGAATAATAAGATAATATTTACACCCCAGTAGGTTTGGGGATGTAGAATTAGCCAATTATGACCTGTACATTGTAGGAGACAACTGTTGGGATTAAAAAAAAACTTTGCTCCAGTATGCACGTGTCTGTGAGGGTCGGTGGGTGACAAGTCATATGATCCCCCACTTCAATGGTGCTTTGCTTATCAATATCTAGATGATGATCAACCATGGTGTTATTGCCCAGACTGAGCAAACAACAAAATAAAATATGAATTTAATGGATGGAGTAACATAGATCTGAGCATAGAACAGCATGAGCCCCCACATGTAAAATATAACAATTTAATCAATTACATAAATAAAATTAAATTGAACATCACCTTTGAATGAAACAACTTCTCTTAGAAATAGAATTACTAAATTTATACAGATGCTATTAAATGTTCTGTTATACCAATAAAATAAAAATTTTATCAGAGAATCGAGTGACTTGTGGCGAGCCTAGCCCATACATCAGTCTTAATGGCTACATGTCATGCTGACCATGACAGAATGTACTACAAACATATCTACAACAAGTTGGCACCATTACAGTGTCCCATAATGATGTTTGTGTTGACAAGTTTTGGAATTTTTAAAAGTTGGATTTGTATAGTAAAGTCATGTTTCATGGATTTATCATGAGTTTTGTTTGCTTTTAGGGGGAACACCTAAATATGCTTGACATTATATGGCCATGATTGTGCTGATGTGTCATTATACAATAATATGTGTCCATCCTCTATACAAGCATATAAACAAAGATACTTAAAATTTACCCAAATATTTTTAAGTGTACTGTGGAGGTATATACGGTTTATATAATCCAAGAATAAATACAAAATTGTAGGGTGCAGTTATGCAGTTTTAAGATCACATGGGTGAGCAGCGGTGAAAGTAAGCTGCAGAAACAAAACTTAATACAAGAAAGTTGATTATCCACCATTAAATCACAGTGGGAAGCCTGAGTATGGAGTATAAAACTCTGTTTAAGAGTTGTGTTAAGCAAAGGAGTGCAGTAAAATGGTTTTGCAGGTAGTAGAGTACTGTAAATGGTTTTCTAGATAATGTTGGGCAGAAACTATCTAGTGAAGTTGTGCGACCGATAGGTACCTGCAAGTCAGAGCAGTTGTTTCACTATTTAACTTGTTCATCATCATCCTATTAAGTACACTGTATATTCAGAGCAATTCATTTCCTTGACATTCAGTACTGTTTTGTTGTACCGTTTCAATTCCTATTTCTTAACAGTCTGTTATAAGAAGAGGGCCAGCGTTTTCGAAAGGTGTGTTGAATGAAATTACTTTAAGTCCCACAAAGAGAGAAACAAAATGTAAAGTTAAACTTTAGACGGAAGTCCATGTGTAAAGATTGACGATAGGTTAATCGTCTCGACTCGAGATCATACACACACACACCCGTAGTGGGTACAGTGTGTGGGGAACGTATCAGTTATTTGCTCTGACAGACTTGCTGCATGCTCAGAAATTCAGTGTTGCACTTGGATCCCTTTGGCAGGGGACACTATCCCTCACCCTTTAAATTTGGGAGACACAACGTGTTAAATTGTAGTACATAATGCACTAGTAGTTGTTAAATAGACAGATAATCTTGTTTACTTCAGCAGTTTTATGACTTGTCTTTTTCCCAGTGCTTGTGAAAACTTTAGTGTGCTTGCATGGAATTTTGCATTCTGAACCTTGCCCTCCGTTAACCATGGTGTTCATTCATTACTGCCAGCATTATTTGTGGAATGTGTTTCTTAATTACATTTCTTTTCAAATTAATAAAACATTAATTAAATGACATTTTGTATTTGCGTAAATTTAGTCTCTTCCGTCATTAATTCAGACTAGAGAAATAAATTAAATCATCCTTGTTGTAGGTTTGACATTAACCTTGGAAATAAATTACACTAGCATCCATCAAGACATCAGAGCCAGACACATTGTTGTAAAATGAATATTCATAGCTGTATTAGTTTTCATTGCCATTAGTAACTTTGGCCATTGCTAGCACCAACATAGATGTGATTAGACATGGATTCACAACCACTAAATCCATGAAATAAAGTTGTATGCATAGTTTGTTTTTTGTTGGGTTTTTTTTCTTCTGATCAGTAATCACGGGGATGGGTGAGGTGTGCACAGGGTCACAATTTGAGAGAAATACAACTACAAATTGGGGGGGAAACCCACGTTGAAGCTGCAACACTAGAAATGTTAATTTCCTTGCATGATCATGATCATTGTTAAAAAAGAAATAGGGAAGATCCAACCAGGTGATGGACTTGTGCTACAGAAATGGGTGTTACTTTGTTAGTATTGACTTAAGAAACCATTGTAAAATCTAGTTTTCAAGTAGTCTCCATATATTCCACTTGTTCTCATGTACAAGTGAGATCCAGCTGCCAATTGCATAGACCCAGATCTGCCACTGCATAATGCACTGGTAGATCTGGGTCTGTGCAGTTTGTTTAGTAGTCAGTAGAACAAACAACATAGATCCAGATCTGCCTGCATATTATGTGACCTCCAATCAGAAGCTGTGTTATTTAAGTTGCACCCAATATATAAGCATGTACATAGAGTAGTGAAGTGTACAGAGATTTTGTTGATTTGCTTCAAATAAAGTATTTTCTTTCTCTGTTTCAGTTTTCTTGCATTTCTTTTCCTGTCATTTGAAATACAGATGACACTGTTAAAATGACTACAAGCTATTAGCGTGCAATCTTAATCTTCCTTTCTTTTGTCATATCTGTTTAAAATTAGAAGCTTTGTAGCCATGTTTTTTTCTGACATGATAAACTCCATCCTCTTCAGTATTTATCCTGCAATGTCTCGGCAATGATGCGGTGCCATTAATGATGGCAGAGTAGTTGATATCGATAATGGTTATTTGGATGTAAAATATGCCAACTGTATCAATATGGAAAGCTGTATTTCAAGAAATACTCAGGCTATTGTTGTCAGCTATTCCTCAATTTTCTAGGAAAACCAATATATTGTAGAGATAGAATTTAGATATACAGTTCATGACATTTTGGGTGCACAACTATATTGTCAGTTTTATCAGATTGTAGATGCCTTAAACTGGTTCTTTGTTTTGTAATTTATGTGTCTGCACTCTTTAATGGGTTTCAGTAAGGTGAATGTTCATTTCAGTTTAGAGTTTCATATACATTTAGATTGATCTACCATATATGACATAATACCAGCATTGTTTGCTTAAAAAGTTATTTTTGGGTAAATATTCACCAGACTGAACAATCTTCCTAATATCACACACTTATGATTTAGGTCTAATTCATGCATCTTCCATATTTATTTCAAAATGAGGCAAGAAAACAAATGATGGCAGCTTATTACTGTTGGTTACCAATGTGCATGAACAGTTCAAGATACAACACACAGGAATTACCATTTTATAGCTTCTTCTGAATAAGTTTGGACCTAGTAAGATGAGCATGAAGTTTGCTGTTTGAGATAACAGTAAATAAACTGGGTAGCAAAAACAGAATCACTTTAAGTTCAAAATCGATTATTTCTCAGAAATCTACTGAACACGTGCCCTATAAAATGTCATGAAAGTGTAGCAATTTATTCATGCATTGTAATAGTCATTCATAAACATTCTTTTAAGAATGATAATTGGCTTTGTATCTTGCGTGATGAAAGTGTCGTCGTTCTTTGGTGCAAAGTATGAAGTATGCCATACAAATGACACAAATTACAGTGGTGTATAATTAGTTTGAATTATGAGATTAGTGTTACATCAAGTGATTTAGTTATATATTTATGTCCAAAGAAATCAGTTTTACCGGAATCTTCTTACAAATGACACCCATTCCTAAATTTTTCTTTTCTTTGCCAAAACATCTTATTCACTAAGAGGGAGTAACAGTTTCAGTCATCATGTATGTACCAAGATGGAACCCGATGCCTATGTTAGACAAAGTCTTGATGAGGAATAAACAGTGTTAATAGTGTATGCATTATTAGCCTTATTTTGAAGTTTCACAAGTGAGGCATGAATAAGGTCAATTATAAACTTGTCTGTGTTTGGAACATTGCAATTGGGTTGTTGTTTCCAAATATGAAATTGGAACATCTTTCAACCATTTCCATCAAATATATAACCTGAGATATACTTCTTGGAATTTACCAGAATTTGATACCTTTCTGGATTTGCCTCCATTGGAGAACCACATGTGTTGTAACAGATAGGGCAAATAGTGCTCTGATTGTGACATTGTCTCCTCCTTCTGCATTATTGTGCCATATGAAAAATGGTTCCAAATATAGTTCTAAGTGGTGGTGAATTACATCCAAGATTTCTTTCTCAGCTTGACTGAAAAGGCTGAGAGATGTTCTGAATATCCCAGTTTGGTCACTGTGATAAAGGTACATGTATGATTGATTTCTGAAACCCATTAAGTAATGAGACATGCATAGTGCTCAAGTTTCTATAAATTATAATGTTCTATTGTAAGCTGGAGGCTAGCACATAACAAAGAAACTGAACTCTTATGGTCAATATGGACTCTGGAACTATACCCCAGAGTGCAATACAATTTCAGTCTCAACAGTATAAATCTCAGAATTGCAGCACATCCTCCATTGATCAAGCAGACTTCAGGGGCATCACCTGTCAACTGTGCTAAAGACAGTTTAGATCACTAATTGTTCTGATCTGCCACTCTTACTCCCAGAAAACAAACCAATTGATGATACTTTTAAGACTCCAAAAGAGGGCTTGCCATTTAATTCTAGACCGATGTATAGACAATTTCCAGGATGCAATGAATAACATGAAGGTTTTAACAACACGTAAAGAATATTTCTTAGAAAGGCCAAATTGACGTATAAAGTATCCAGAAAAGCCATTCCTGTATGTCTAAGCAATATCTTTCACCAAAGAAATGCTGATGGTACTCCAAATTTAAGCTCCATAAGAAGTAAAAATTACATTATACCAAGGCCTAAGAAGGAAATGTTTAAAAAAAAAAGTTTTCAATATACTGGTCGACTGGTATGGAACAACATTCCCAGTGACAAAAGGCAGGCTCCTAGCATTTCTTCTTTTCATAATCAGTGTCTCAAATGGATGAAATCTTTAGACAATTGAACAGCTAGTACAATAAATACTGCCTGCTTTTCTGTAATTTTGCATCATTTTCACAGTTGAATTTTTCAATGCAGGATGATATTTTATATTTTATATATTTTATATATATGTTTTCACAGATGCCTGTGCATGTGTTCCAGGCTTGATACTTTGATTTTTAAAATTACTTAATTATTTAGTGTCAAGCCAGATTCTTCACATCATGTTGTATATACTGTATATATTGTACATAACAGACAGAAGGCCTCAAGGTAGATTAGTTCTGTAACTAATTGAGTTACCTTCTCTGAATAAAGTCTTTGTTATTATTATAATTATTATTATTATTATTATTATTATTATTATTATTATTATTATTATTATTATTATATGATACAAACAACATAATGTTCTTGATGGGTTGTAGCAATTGCTTCCATACAATGAGGCATTTTGGGATTGATAAATTCATAACTGCTTTTTGCATGAGAATTCAAAAGTCGTGAATTTGATGCTTATTCCAAGTTTCCAGGTTCGAACAATCACTTTCGATGATATAATGAGCGATATATCAAGACATCATTGATCAGTTTGCATTTAATTTTATTCACATAGTAAACATGGGTCCATTTTCAGGCATATTTTCTATTTCAACCTGCAGTGTCTTGTGGAATGTATTCATTATAGAGTAACATCATTTAACCCATAGAATTATTTGTCTCCATAGAAAGTTTCATGTCGATCACCTAGTTACAGTAGTATGCTTGCGTGCAAGTCAAACCCAGCTGCAGAGTTCACAGACCCAGAGCTGCCTTCGCATGATGCATGGACAGATCTGGGTCTTTGTGGTTTGTTAAGAATAATCAGTGAAAGAAAACAAGATAGAATTGAGCTTCTCGATGTTGTATGCAGTTGGATTAAGCTTATCAGTGTACAGAATTCTCCAGTTTTTTGCCTTGTGCAGATTGTTGATAGCTATGATAAGTGCCAGGAACCAGCAAGAGTGAATCAATAATCTGCTCCCTTATGATGATAAAAAAGGTGGAATCTGATGAAAGAAAAGTCATCCTGGTGAAGAAGAATGATGCGAAAAGGCTCCATTGATAAGATGTGGAATAATGGAGCATAGAAAACAAGTTGTGCAAATTTTTTGATTAAGTGGCAAGGCTCTGTCAAGATAAACACAACTTACAAATAATGTGTCTAACAAAGTTGAACATTAAGTGTAGGATCACTAGTTTGCAACAATTGCATGCCATGTCCACCAAATCTTGACTCCTGTAAGCCGCAGGGGTGTTTTTACATCAGGGAAGAACCTGAAAATTTGCCCCAATGTCCAACAAATCTTGACTCCTGTATGCTGCAAGGTTGCGCTTTTTCATAATAGAAGAACCTGAAAATGTGTCTCTTTATCTTTAGTGTACATGTGATCATGTCTATGTTATCCAATAATACCCAAAGTCACAAAGGTTATTTTTTTTTAAATTATCGCAGTTAATTTGCATTTTTAAGTAACTTTTTTTTGGCAATGAAAATCTGGATTTGGACAATCTTGAAACAACCTTGAAAAAGGGGGGTGGGGCTTGAAAACTCCCTGAATTTTGAAAACATTTTATACTTGAATTTCTTGGCAGAATGTTTTTTCCTAACACTTATTGAATTGATCTTTGTGAATGCAAAACATCACTTTTTACATATAATGTTCCATAAACAGTTGATATATAGGTAAAATGGGATCACATGACGGGGTTAGTTATCAGATGGATTAATGCTGTTTGCTTTAGTATGCTACTTGTTTGTTTTTCTTCTAATTTTGCAAATATTTATGAAGTGGTAAACATAGTGACATTGGAGAAACTAAATTTTATAACAAAAATATACCTAGAAAAGTCCATGAACACTCATAGCATTCATAGCATTTCAGCATAAAAGTGTCTGTGGTGTGCCAGCTACAGGTAAAGTTGAAAACATTTAAAAAGAATTGCACAAAAATGGTGCTGATCTGATATC
>JAECUM010031037.1:0-24107 GCA_016617855.1 Megalonaias nervosa
CCACCGGCCACCAACCCCATATATATCTGAATGTACGTTGTGTCAAGTCGATTAGGCAATATATGAGGGAGGTATTTTTTGTATTTCCTTATCGAGTCAGACACATAGATATTGGTGTTATTTCAGTGAGATTTCTTGCATATTTGTGAAATATTGATTGTTTGCATTTTGCGTGTGAAATTTTAAGACCTTGGTTATGTCAGTGTTGTCGTTGAGCAGAGGTCGGCAACCTATTTGACTTAGCGTGCCACTTTTTCCAGATTAATTACAAAATGAACTAGCGCGTGCCACCAGTAAGAGAGTAACAGTGTTAAAATCGAGATTTTTGGATGCCCTTCTCGTGCCACACAAAACCTCTTGACGTGCCACCTTATGGCACGCGTGCCGTAGGTTGCCGACGCATGCCCTAGATTCTAGTTATCTGGAAAGACATGGGAGTTGCTATTTAATGAAGAATTTAAAAAGATTTAATCGTGGACGACATAATCGCAAGTATAGGTAGGCCATGGGGAAATCATGTGAATCAAGAGATGAGAAAGCGAAACATATTTGTGTAGTGCCTATATTAGGCGGTCGGTATATCAACTGAATTTTGTGTGACGTATTTCTATTCAGTGTGAAAGGGAGCTACATTCTACTTTTCAAATATAACGGCCTTAACATGCATGAATAGATCGCTACCTAGATTACGCTTACATCATATATGCAAATACATATGAACAGAGGTTATTAAAATACTCTAAACTGATATCTTGCGGACCATCCCAATGTTTGTCAGTGAGAATATTCTTATTAGTAATACTAGCACAAAACATGTACAACTGTGTCGTTGTGTTTCTCAAAAATCTATTGTTGTGGGTAGTGCAAGCTTCGCACCTTTTTTGTAGGCTCTACCTTCCCATTTCGGAATTGACTAAAATGTTTGTTATATGCAAACAGTATGTGCAGAAACAAAACGTCTTATTCTCTAATGCTCCTTTACTTGTCACTAAATGGATTATTAATACATGTTAATGACATTTTTGTTTCAGTGCATATAAACTCCCTAGTGTTTTGCACTGATTAAGATTCTGTCGATAACAAGTGATGGAATTTGTTGTATTATCACATAAAAAAGAACATCACTATTACCAACACTTCTAGCCATTGTTCACAATTAGAAGACCACCACGACCCATCTATACTGAAGTACCTAAAGCCTATAACACTCATCTGCACTGAATTACACACAGTCCAACGGCTCCGGTGGCCTAGTGGTTAGGGCATCCGTCTCATAGAAAAGAGATCGCGGGTTTCGAACACCGGCAGAGTAATACCAAAGATTTATAAAAAATGGTACTAACAGCTGCCTCGCTTGGCTCTCAGGATTCTGAGGTTAGTGTTAGACTTGGTCGGACTGGCGTCAGGATATTTGACTGGATGGGACATGATGTTACATGTCTACGGTATAATGCCCCAGTGCTAGACATCACTATAAACTGCTACACTGCAACATCGTAGCGATATGACTGAAAATATGTCAAAACAATTAGAGGACCATCCCCCACCAACCTGTACTGAAGTTCCTACAGCCGATAACATTCATCTGTATTGAATTACCATTAGCCTATAACATATCTGTACTGAATTACTAACAGTCCGACTGCTCCGGTGGCTTAGCGGTTAGAGCATCCGTCTCTGATTCAAGAGGTCACGGGTTTCGAACACCGGCCGAGGCATACCACAGACTTATACAAATGTTACTAATAGCTGCTTCGCTTGGTGCTCAGGATTATGAGGTTAGTGTTAAGCCTGGTCGACCTGGTATCAGGATAATTTGACTGGGTGGGACATGATACACAATAAACTGCCACACTGCAGACATAGTAGGGATATAACTGAAAAATTGTTAAAGCTACGTTAAAAATCCAAATCACACACACACACACACACACACACACACACACCAATAGCCCATAACACCATATCTATTAAATTTCCAATTGCCCATAATACACAGTTAATCGAATTTACCGAATTGTGAATGGCAGGACACACGAAGGTGAGAGTAGTGCTGTAATATATCACGTTAGTTGACTCATTAGCTAAACTGTTAATTAGTTACAGCAAGCATTACCAGCAAACCGGATTCAGAGTGACCCACGTATGGTCTACTTTATAATAAGGTGCATATCCTGTTCCTTCTCACATTATCCTGAGAAACACTTTAGTGTCGGGCAATGCGGTATAACACAATCGCGCCCTCATGTATGTCGTACGAGGACGAATGGAGGAAAGAGTTGTGGTGGATCTGTGGTTGGCTTGCAGGACTCATGAGCGAATTGGTACGGATTCGAGCCATATCGTCGGAGGATCCTAGGTTGGCGACGGTGGTGTGTTATTTGGCAATACATTTCTTTCCAGTTACCTCAGCACCAAATAGCCTTCGTGTTATTGTGCCATAACAATAAAATCCAACTCAAACCCAACTATTTTGATAAAATTTGAAATATTAGTAAAGTGGTTGTTTGCAATATAATTGAAGAAACAATATAAACTTCAGAAAGAGAAGACAAAGAAAAGTATACCAAAGACAGCACAAATAATAATAATAATAATAATAATAATAATAATAATAATGATAATAATAATATTATTATTAGTATTATTATTATTGCTGTTTAGATTGCTTTATAGTCAAACGTAAAGTGAGCTATTCCTTCTCGTCCACTAATCATACATTTTTAAAATATTTCTAGAATGATCGAAATAAGGGGGTGTGGGGTGTGTAAAAAGCGTACATATATACAGCATAATTTACAAAGCGTTGGCACGTACATGCAGATATTTTATAATTATGTGTTTTTGCTATCTTCAGTCTATCCATAAATGTACAAGTTAATTAATATGTCCATTAATATTAATAGCAACCTGCGCATCAATGGCCACCAGGAGCAAACCGAAGAAAATACCTTCAGGGCTAAGTGACCAATATCGTGACCAGCTCCTATCCCCAGATCCTGAGCATCAGGGGTGGCAATCAAAACGTGGACCTTGCCGGCACCGTCTATCTTGTCTCGGCCATCTTTCTTTCGGATAAATGGATGCCAGAAGATGCCGTGGAAAGAATGAGGGTACAACATACAAATTAAAACTTGCGAAATGCACATGTATACGCGACTGTACACGACAGGCTGTGTCGCTCTAATATTGCAAGCTGGATGCGCCTGCCACGTCCTGGATGGCTTGTCGCAGGGCTAAGGTGTTACTGGGCGCACGAGATCTA
Source organism: Megalonaias nervosa (assembly GCA_016617855.1). NCBI lineage: Eukaryota > Metazoa > Mollusca > Bivalvia > Unionida > Unionidae > Megalonaias > Megalonaias nervosa. The sequence continues at coordinate 3,266 of JAECUM010031037.1, forward strand.
CCTGACCTCCTATTATGCTGACTACCGTCCAAACTAAGCGCCTTCGAGTGCCCGCAAGGCCATCTGCGGGGTCGATTGTAATTGTTCCAAGACGGTGACAATAACACCCCCTGAAAACAGATGCCCAAATGACTGTTGAAGGTATTCTAGGTCGCCTGTCAAAACAAGGTCGAGGCATTTTACACTGGCTGGGCTGCGGTGATGAGGGTACTATCCATTATTGACATACTGCGGATCGCCAGGCTTCTGAAGCACTTTATGGGCGTCTACGTGGCTGGAGCGCCTACTCGGGCTAAGCTGGCACGAGGCCTGCATCTTTAACCTCCAGTCCTCGCGATACCGCTGGAAGCTAGCGTTCAGAGCAAAACATGTTGATCTACTCTTCTTGGACGCATATGGTCTCGCGGCGCGGCGATAGCTTATTTAATACCTCCACTGTAACCACGTTGGGGACAGACTGACTACGCTGCTCACCTATTCTACTTACCTTTTTGGGAAAATGGCGACTGTCCAATTTGCTGCATCCTTTGATGTGTTCAAGATGCTGAATCACGATCCGATGCCCGGCGTAATGCTAAATGCGGTGATGTCGCAGACGCACCGGTTAGTTTAGAAATAAGCCGATTGTGGTCATGTTCATAATGCCAGTAGTAATCTTCGGGCCTTTCCACAAGGACGAGGTGTTTACCGGAGCTCCCGCCGTCCTAACCCAGTATGCCACCAAGGCAGAGCTGGAGTACAGCAACAGCGGTTCCACCCCCAACCCAAACGACCTTATAACATCATGAACCAGAAGGCTTCTTGCAGATCTTTCCTCGGTGTTGACACGCCCGGACATCTTAGAGGCTCCAGTTAACCTAGCCATCTTCCAGGCCGACGGTACCTTGCGAAAAGGCGGTAGCCCGTTTGATAGACCAGAGTACTGGGACGCCGCAAGGAAGTCCTTCTGCACTGTGGGTGAACCCGAAAATGCTACCACAAGTGTGCCTTTGACCTCAAGGGTGTAGAATTAAAAATGTGAGCCAACGGTGACGTCAACGAAGTAAACATGTTAGGTCGACTAGCAAAAGTACACCGAGGTCACGGACATTGCTCGAAATCAAGACTGGGCATAGCATGACTGGTAACTTGGATGTTGTATAAAACGAGGTTGCTTCCATAGCAGACATCGTAGACCTTCAAGATACTGCAACCACATCATACGTTGACTATTCCAGTAGCAACCACAAAGTGGTGGGTGCACCAGATCATAACCCTCTAAATAAGGAAGGATTTTACAGAAATAACTGCAGGATATACGAATACAAGAAAACCAATTTAATTAAATCTTCCGAAAAATAATTTGAAAATGCTGATCATTACAACAAGCGTATTGAAAACAATCTTAACTGACCACTTGACGTTACAAAGCCCCGTAGAACATATCCTTCTGCCCCAGCAAAATAGACGGAGAAATCGCCAATGAAAACAGGTCAAGCTTCGGAGCTGGTTTGGTTCTTTGTCTATACATAACAGATGCATGTGCTGCTTATTGTTAAGTTTGGGTTTTAGTTTTTATATGAATTAAATGAATGAATACGAAATGTGGTAGTTGAAGGATTACTGGTAATGAGTTGAGGCAAATTGAATTCATGTGGTCGTGGGTTTTGTGGTTGTTTTTTTATATCGCTGTGGCCTTACCACTCGTAACTGTTTGTGGACTTGTTAAAGTGCTTATGGTAGTTGACTTTATTCTTGTTTTTGTTTTCCTTTGTTGAGGTTGATACGGTTGCATTTGGGTTCGGGGCTGGTTGTATTTTCTTCGGTGATGGATGTTGAGGTCGATATTGGCGTAAAAGTCCTATTCGTTTGCGGAGATTTGGCAGTGTAGTGTTATTTGTGGTTGCCGTTCTGGTAATTGCTAAAATAGTGACGTATTAGCTACAGTTGATTATCTGGAACTTGGAATTTAGCGACATAGAGCTAGCCATGTATGATTTTCTGATGAGTACCGAGGTATATGTTGTGGCCATATGGGTATTCAGTTCGATGAAGTGTTAGTTGTCGATGCCTTTTGTATTAATTTTTGGGGTTGTTTTTGTTGTCGTACATGTCTTAGCGGTTCTTGAATGTGCTATGTAGCGCAAGTTGTTGCTGGATTTTAGGCGGCTGTTGAAGTTCATTACAATTGTGATTTCTATTGCACGTCAGTTGGAACCAATGTTGTCATTTTTACAATAGAAGAGTACTGTGCTAAATGATATTGACACAGTGTCGTCCAATCTTACTGCTTTTGTTTGGAAAATATAATTGCTAAACGTTATAATTAGAGAGTTACTTCAATGATAATTTATATTGCCCAAGAGTTGAAACCATTATTGTGATGGTGCTAAAATTTTATACACTGATGCATCACAGCCTAGACAAAGTAATGACATTAGATTATTCTATCTCTCTGTCATTGGTGTGAAAAATGCATTGCCAAATATTTTCTAAACGTTGTGCCTGCCAAACTATAATTATAGCGGTTGCTTCCATGAGAATCAGAATCACTTTTGTAATAAAAGTATTATAATAGTGAAAATGGGTGATACAGTAAAGTCCGTCATCCTCACAAGCTCGACAAGTAAACTATTTGTCGAGATTTTATTACGTATCTCATATGGTACATGATGTGAATTGATTACTTAATTTCAGTTAGGCACCATCCTTGCATTAGAACAGATTATGCTTGTTGTCGATGCTTTACGGTTTTATTTTGATCAATCAAATCAACTGTAAAATGTCTAGGTATGCACAACCTCTTTTGTTATTTTACAATGCTCTGCACCACGTAGCACAATTGCAAGGAAACCTCCATAACCGGATATCAAAGGTTCAGTTTAAGCGTTGTAATTATAGCTTAAAGTAAAACTTATTTATGTCAATTTTAGTTACTAATGACTTTGGCCATGATGTCTCTACTTTGCACAGGGCAGAGTCATTTTTATTACAAAGGTGATGATATTAATAGAATCTATGGTGGTGTTTGCACCGAGCCAAGGAAATCCCGGTCAAAGGGTTATATTATTATGTAACCCAGCGACTGGGATTTCCTTGTCTTGGTGCCAAACCCAACGCAGATTATTCTTCTCAGCCAATATTTTCCTTTAACGCTAAAAGAACTCTTCAGTTTTACAACAGCATATTCAACTCATAGAGTATTCATCACTCACTATTATTTCTTCACGTTTATATGCATGTAGGGCATTTGGTCTTACATTGTTTTATGAAAATCAGAATAATCATCTGAGTACAATCCGGGTATATTTACTGCTTATAAAATTCACCCACAAACAGCAACAACTTGACAATTATAATTGTTCTGTATTGAAGCCACTAGCAAATATTTTTTTTGTTTTGTTATGTACGGCGCAATAATACGAATATGTTAATGAGGGCTCTGGCGAAACCTGTCCGTACGATGTACACATTTTTTTTTTACAGAAAATAACAACATTAAACGTTTGATAGTACTGAGGCATTATCACATTTAATAGAAAGATATTATATGAAATTTACAATAAATAATTAATATTTTTTCAATGAAACAACCTCAATCGAGCAAAGCAGAAGACTGAAATGGTTGCTTCCCTTGATAGCTTAGTTCTTAGCGAGTGGACAGTATGACCGAGACGACCTGAGACAAACGGACTGAGATAATAAAAGTAAAGTTAGCAACAACAAAAATCAAGAAGTCGAAAGGGTGAGAAAAAGACTTATTTGTATCTCTTGATTTCTGCAAGACGTCTTTAACTCTGTTTATGGTGGTTTTACGGTAAACATAATCATGACTTTTTTAGATTATGTTTTATGCAAAAATGGCATAACTTGAGTTAGAGTAGTTTTGCCCAAAAGTTCTTTAAGTCATTATTGGATCTTATGTAAGATATATAACTAATAGCAAATACTAATTTGATCTTAATTACTATTATATAAAGCTGACGTATGGAATATCCACAAAATTAAGCACAATGCCTTACCTAATGCTTTGTTGACGTGCACATTATACAGTGTTACAAGCTTTATGAGCATGAGATCAATCATTTTCCCAAATGTAAGTTACAAATGGTCATGAGCTAAACTAATTCAACATTATTTTTTTTTTATGTTGATATTTACTTCTGAAATTCTTTCCTAACCAAACTGGCAGAAACTCATCTGCAATTTGATTGATTAAAAATATCATCGAGGTAAGAAAACAAGACTCTTTTTAAGTCAACCATAAGGTTTATTTTTTTTTTCTTTCTTCTGGAATGACGAGTGGGTCTTTGTTGAAAAAACACTGATCAATTAGCAGTTTAAAGGTCATGAATTACAACGCAAAAGTTAGGAATTGTGAAAACCTTAGGACGATCTGCCAGTCGGGAAAGGGACCGATTATAAACACCCACGCACGAGTGGAGCCCCATTAAAATTTTTCGGTACACCTTTGAAAAACTTTAGTGCTGCATCTAGTCCTTCAGCTAGTTGGAAATGTAGAATAGTTTAATTCGAAAGGCACTTCATGCCACCACGATTTTTCTAACGACTGAGGCATGAATAATTAATTAAAATTTGAAGAATACTATAAAGTTTTAAATCAAATCATTCAAATGTCTTCTTATTGACAAATTATATTCTAACTGCAACATTAAAATACATCGAATGTCAATCTATCTCAGTTTGATGCGCACTCCAGAATGTCAAACACAGTAAAACAGTCCATTTATATGAAATAAAGCAGTTATAATTTCCATTCACTGGTGTAGAGCTAAGCAAATCGTGTTACAAATATCTAATAACTGATCGGTTGTAGAGTTCGGGTGTAAAGCCCGACTGATCAGTTGAAATCAAATTTTATTAAACAATATGACTATGCATCTTTCATAGACACACTTTTGAAACAATTTGGAAAGAAAGGATTGATATGCGATAGTCTGAAATTCTAATTATGCATCCATTGTCATATATTTGCTGATTTACAAGGAGCAAAAAATCTTCATATTTAAAGAAAAATATTAAAAGTAGGACATAGTACAGAGGATACATAATTCAACATGCAGGTCTTGCAAATAACTTGAAATGCAATATATCTGGACCACATGCCAAGGTTTAACTTAAACTTATTGATAGGGTAGCATAGGTCGTCTTCAGTATTATTGATGCAAGAGAGTATATATTGTATGGCATTCGACGAATGTCTACTTCAGTAAGTTGAGTCTGCATGATATTATCGATCTGTATTATTGTTTTTGACTATTCACAGAAGAAATCGTTACATATCTCAGTTTTCTTTTCATTACATGTTACCATAACTTGTTTATAATCAATGATTCGCAAGAGATCTATATATAGATTGCAAGTTAACACCAGTCTTAGGAAGTACTTGAATAATGTATTTATTTTATTTGTCAGCAACGCATTTAAACAATGTTTACATCCATGTATTTCACTAATAATTTAGTTCTTTTTTGACGATATATCAACCAGTGTTGTCTGCTTTGTGTGCGTTTTGCTCAATCGTGAATCAGCTCTTTATCTCGTGAGTTTTCTATTTTGAACAGTGCTCTTCAAAATTGAAATAAAAATATGGATTTTCAATTATGTTTGTCTGTGTATGTGTGTGTGTGCGTGTGATTTGGATTTTTAACGTAGCTTTAACAAGTTTTCAGTTATATCGCTACGATGTCTGCAGTGTGGCAGTTTATCGTGATGTCTAGTACCATTTTTGTAAGTCTTTGGTATGACTCGGCTGGGGATCGAACCCACGACCTCCCGCTTCCGAGGCGGACGCTCTAACCACTGGACTATCGGAGCGGTATATGATTTTCAATTTATAAAGAAAAGGATATTCTCCATTGTATGATATCAATCAGGGTGCCTAAAAATGACGATAAACTAATGCTAAAAGTTTGAATAATACAACCACAGTGATAGACTCAGTAAAGTTTTCGTTATAGTTTAACAGTTATGAAAAGGATCATTGTGGAAAGAATGATACAAAATTTGCTGTTATAAATAATGCTAAAAAGTCTGCTAATGAGCCATGAAGTGCTATTGCCTAATGGTATCAGATGCACGTTTTAATGCTACTGTGCAATTTAAATACTGTACATTCCTTTATGCTCTGATGCACTAAAAGCAATTTTGAATCCAACCCATCAACATATAATTACTTGTATATCAGCTGTGTGGATCTTAAGTTTTGAAATTTAATTTATGTTACGTTATTTGTAACCGTAGGTGTGTTATGTTTTATTGCAAAACATGTATTAATGCATGTTAACGATATTGTATTTGAAAATCATTGGGATGCTCTAAGTCCCTCTTCAATAGACAACATCCCAAACATTTCAAACGTGAACATGCTCTAATGTTGTATACAAGAGATGTATTATCTCTTACATGCTTGTAAATTATACATACTTTTAAAATTACAATGATCTTAAATTCAGTTTAAGTGACAAAATTGACGCATTATAATTCCATTAAGTTTTCATAAACGAGAGTGCAAACATTAAGGTGCATAATGTTTATAAAAATGTTGCAATAGTGTTTAAAAAGTCATAACCTGCTATACAGCAATATGTTTTGTTATATTATTGCCACTCAATGTAAGAATAAGTGTTCCTTTAGTCTGAGGAAGCGTATATATTTAGTTTATGTTACGTTAAGATTATTTTATATTAAATCATATGGTTAGTTTTTATGTGTGAACGCTAATTTAAAGTATTTTGTCTTTGTATCGGTTCGAAGTTACAGTAGATTTGAATTATATCCTCTTTGCATACTGTGGAAAGTCGAATAACAGATGGCTTTCTAAATAAGGTACCGTAAGCTAATCCATTTGTTCCTTCGACCTGACGCTCTTAGAAAAGATGTTAACCACTAATTACGACTCTAAGTTCTTAAAATATGTAATAGAAAAGAGCGAAACCAACAAGATTTGTAAAATACAACACACAATTTATTTCCTTAGAATACAAAGTGAAAATGTAAAAAAAACAACTTAAGGTATTGCAAATTAAATCCCAAATAATCATAGAATTTTAACGAAAGTCCAAATGAAGAAAGTTCTGAATAAACGTTATTGGTATTTCAAATAATATGCAACGCTGAAGGTGTTGATATACCTGTAGTGACCTTCAGTCTCCAATGTACTAATGTTACAGTAACTTGAATTGTAATAATGTGCTAAATTTATTTTGATGAATCGCAATAATACAAACATATCGTCATAGAATGAATAATTCTAGCCAAAATGAAATACTAAAACACAGCAATAAGAGTGATGTACGTTTCATATGTTATCTCAGGAATAAATACATTTCCATTAAACAAGATTAAATAAAAAACTAAGACACAAACAATAACCCGGATGAGGGCTGAAAGTTCATTTCTAGAACAATCATAATTATTATTGGAGGGTCTGTTACAAAAGTTATACTAGCAAAATGATAAACATAATGTCCTTGACTCAGATTAAGATAAATATAACATTTATTAAGAGAGACTTAAACATGCACGAAGATGCCGTATTAAATTGTCATCAGTTTTGACACTCTTTAGTCATGCTGAACAGACGTAACTCTTCCGACATTTTGACATTTCAATTTGTTTAATAAGGGAATGAAAGTGAGCAGTTGCTAATAACAAGTGGCAGTGCTTTTGTCAACACCTCTGATAACATGGGTATAACATATATGAATCTAAAGCATTGTACAAGCAGTTTTGTAGAAAGGAATAAACAGAAGTAAATGTAATAAGAATATATAGATCATGTTTGAGTGCATGCAAACACTAATGCAGATAAAGCCCCCATAAGATAAAAGTAGATCATGCACTGCAAAATCTACTGAGGAGAAACATGAAAACGTGAGCCCATTATCGTGATAAGGATGGCTAACTTAGGCGCTGAATATTAACTGTTCGATTTAAATTATGTGGATAACAAGTTATATGAATGGAAAATCTTACTGCGTAAATTTTAGTTTGCGTTGCCATTAGTTTAGGACAAAATTATTAAGCTGTTCCTATCAGATGTTTCCATCAGTCATTAAGGTGATACGCATTGAGAAGTCTTTATAATAATTAAGTGCGTGAAATAAGGCGTTGTATTTGAGCTTAAGCTCTGCTTCGTTGTATGCTCTTGGCACGTGACTTTTTCAGTTTGCTTTTCAAATTGCATGTCTGTATATTTTGACTTGTGCACTATATGATAAATTCGCATAATAATGTCATCATGAAAAAACTATGCTGACCTTTCCTAATATTATATGAATGTCCAGTCAATAATGCATAAATATAATCTCTCTCTCTCTCTCTCTCTCTCTCTCTCTCTCTCTTCCTTCTCACATTGTAACTGCATTTGTTTATCTTTCTCTCTTTCCTTTGTCTCTCTCCTCTTTCTCAAATTGGACTTGCATTAGCCTATCTTGTTTTTCTTTCTCAAACTGCATTTGTCTTACTTCCCTTTCTCTTTCCATATGTATCTTTTATATCTGAAACTGAAACTGTCTTATCTCTAATTCCAACATTTTTACTGTACTTCCATTTTCAAAATGTCCAAACACTCCTGGGTAAAATTAGAAAATTCTCTACTTTTGATAATATTGTGAAAAACCCTGTTGATTCCACTACAAAGTTGAAGCGAAATGTGCAGTAGTACTTGGGATTTAAAATATTCTGAAAACGAGGGTAATTTAAGTGTCAAAAAACAATTTTCTGAAATATTTTAGCCAAAATTCAAATATCCGAAGGACGAGAACCCCAATTTTCTTTGTTACGTGTCTGGGCTCGAACAAAAGTAACAAAGAAAAGAGTGAAGCCAACAAGCTTTGTAAATGTAACAGAATAATTTATTTCCATAGAAAACAAGGTAAAATTATGAAAAAGGACTTACGGTTTGTGAATCTAATCCAAAAATTAATCCTAGAATTTAAAAAAATAAGTCCTATCACTAAAAAGTTCTAAATGAATTAAAGTGCGAATTCAGATGAAGTTCCAACATGGCGTCCTCTATAACCTGTTTTGTGTTGTGGTGTAAATAGTTCCTTGTTTAATCACCAAGAATAATATTCCGGCTCTAGAATTCCAAATAATTTCCAATAAATGTCTTTGTCCAAGAATTCGAATGAGCACTAGATAAAGTCTGCAGGGAAAATAAATTATTTGAAATACAAACTAAATTCACAATTGCAACAACACAAAAACACCTTTCAGCTCCGAAGGTATTAATTACAACTGACTAAAAATACTATGAAACGTCACTTTAACTTTAATTACAGCGCAGAATGGACCACGTGATAGGGTCAGGTGATCACTTAGTCCGAGCGGCGCAGTAACCTTACACGTCGATTATCACGTACGCCTTGGACGAATTTGATTGTACTGAACGAATCTTACTATAAGATTCAATAATAAAAAAATAAAAATGTTGTTTACAGCATGGCTGAAAATAGCTCTGAAATCTAGATCACCAAAAGATACAATGTAAACAAGCTACTGCGTGTTTATCAGGCTAAAAAGAACTGAACTGAATTTTCTGGAAAAATGTCAAATTCAGTGAATAATGTTATCATTACAATATCATGTAATTGAATAAAGATAAAATAAGAAAGAAATTTAAAACTAACACACAAGGAATTAAATTAAATATACGTAACAATATATGTATGTATGCATGTATGCATCTATATATATATATATATATATATATATATATATATATATATATATATATATATATATATATATATATATATATATATATATATATATATATATATATATATATATATATATATTGTTATATATATATATATATATATATATATATATATATATATATTATATACATGTGTGTGTGTTGTTTTAAATTTTCATTGGATTTGAGTTTCTTTTCGGAAAATTGGCTTGACCCGGCTAGATTATAGCTGTTAGTTCAGCACTATTTTTAGCTCACCCTAGTTCATAGAGTTCGTAAACATCGAGATTAAACGATTGGCTATTACCAAGGTCATTTCGGCCCACGTGTTAGCTAAATTGCAAACAGCCTTTCTTTTTTTATTTCCAGCGTGAGAGTTTGATTTTTAGATAGGGCTATTCTTGCCTACGTGCTAAATGGCATTTTTTTAAATTGCACTATTCAATGTTAAGAGACCACGTGACCCATCACGCGGGACTGAAATGACGTTTTAGTTGGGTTTAATACTGATATCTCAGTAAAAGTTAGTCAGTCGTATTTTAAACCTTGAGGGCTCAAGAGGTTTCTATTGTTGATGTCAGATTGTTTTGAAGTTCATCTATTTTGTTGGAATTTAATAATTCATTCTCTAGAAAACTACACAAGTGCTTCATACATATGAAAGTTCTGGGAGAAAGATATTCAGTGGAAATTTATTCTGGAATTCTAAACGGAAACATTATAAACTGTGATTCAATCAAGGATCTGTTGCCTTAGTACAACTACATCATCTGACGTCATCACCTTCATATTGGAATTTCATCGAGATTCGAACCTGGATTCAATTAGAACTGTTTAGTGATAGGACTTATATTTTTCAATTTTAGGATTAAATTTTGGATTATATTCACACACCGTAAGTCCTATTTTCTATATGTTACATTGTTTCCTAGGGAAATAAATCATTTTTGTTAAATTTACAAAGTTTGTTGGATTCTGCCTTTTCTTTTGTTACTTTTGTACTAGCCTACTCCAAACAAGAGAAAATTGGGGTTGCTCGTCCTTGGATATTTGAATTTTTGCTTAAATATTTCAGAAAATAGTTTTTGAAATTTAAATTCCCCTAGGTTTTAAATCCCAAGTAATATTTTACATTTTGTGTGAAATCTTTAGTGAAAACAACAGGGTTTCATTCATAATGTCATTAAAAGTGGAGACTTTTTTTTCTAGTCCTACTCAGGAGCAGTTGGATAGTCTGAAAAAAGATGAGTTGCTTGAATTTGCCAGAAAATACGATCTTTTTGAAGCTAAATCTTCCTTAACGAAAAGAGAAATTAAAAATATTTTGATTTATGTAGCAGATCCCCCCCCCCTCTCCACGCAGCTGGTGTTCCCAAGGGAACGGCGAATGCCGATATAACTTGGCACCAACGGCGTCGCAGGAGTTGCCGGAATGACATTGGAGTCAATGTCAGACCGCCTTAGGGACTCCGTCTCCGGATTCTCTGTCGGGGTTTACTCCCTTAGCCTTTCCCATGAGTATGTATAGCCGCAAGGCAGCGGAGGTTTGGGATCAGAGTTTTTCTTCTCCTATATGAGCTACCATCCAAGGTTTAAGAGCCCCATCTACCCGAAGCGACTGGTTTTAAGGCTCCAGTGGCCCGCCTTCACTCCTCTTGTTAGTGGAAACGTGGTCCGCCAGACTTAGAAGCTAAGCCACTCGCGAAGGCCAGGGGCTGGATTTTAGTTGACCGAGGCGATCAGAGACGCAAGCCATATGGGGCATTTCTGGAGGAGTGGGGCACTTGTCTCCCACTCCCACCCCGGCAATGTCAACCTTGGACCATTGTTGACCATTATGTGTGCGTCAACAAGATTCCCAGAAGCAATTCCTTTGAGTAATACTATAGTAAAAGCTTTGATAAAGTTTCTTACTCAATTTGGCCTTCCCAAATCTGTCCAATCAGGTCAAGGGTCAAATTTTATGTTTAGACTTTTCCAGCTAGTTATGCCTGAATTTGGCACTCAGCAATTCAAGTCAAAAATGAAACTATAGTTTCAGAGAACTTTACTTGAGATAACATTTGAGTCTTGAAATAGAGTTCATTCTCTCTTGCTCATTCTTCAAAAAGTTTCTTCAAATTAGATTCTACGGCCGTTACAAAGTAAAGAAGAAAATAAATGAGTTAAACTATAATAATAGTACTCTGATCTAAATAAATTAATGGAGTACTAGTATATTGAGAGAGATAGCCCAGTAAATTATGCAATTAATTTAGTTGTACCTGTCCCACAAACTGAGGATTTAAGTGAAGAAATTCAATCGGACTCTGTTGATCTTGGAGCAACAAATCTTTGGAATTCGGAAATTATGAAAAATCTGGAACAGAAACTTTTACATTTACAACAACAAGAAAGGAATGAACTTAAACAGTTATTATTCGAATATGAGCACTTGTTTCCAGATATTACTACAAGGTCAAAGAAATGTTTTCATGATGCTGAAATTGTCGATTCAAAACCTGTGAAACAACACCCATAGAGGATGAACCCTCTCCAACAGGAATACTTGAAAAAGGAAATTCAGTATTTGCTGTAGAACGATTTCATGGAGCCCAGTAAAAAGAGACTGGAGTTCATAATGTATACTTGTTCCGAAACATGATAAAACTTTCCGTATGTGCACTGATTACAGGAAGGTGAACAGTATAACAAAAACAGATCATTTCCATTATCAAGAATCGATGACTGTATTGATAAAATTGGAAATGCCAAGTATGTCACCAAATTTGACCTTCTGAAAGGATTTTGGCAAATTCCACTAACGGAAAGTGCAAAGGAAATTTCGGCATTTGTGACTCCAGATGGACTCTATCAATATAAAGTAATGCCGTTCGGGATGAAGGGTTCCCCGATTACCTTTCAACACTTGATGAATATGATTACCTCTGGTCTAGATAATTGTGATGCTTACATCGACGATGCCATCATCTACAACGACACCTGGAAAAAAACATCTAGCCACGATTCGGAAATTCTTTGAAAGACTCACTGATGCAAATTTGGCAATTAATTTATCTAAAAGCGAGTTCTGCCGTGCTCGTGTAACTTTTCTAGGACATATTGTGAGACATGGTCAAGTGAAACCTATAGATGCTAAGGACAAGGCTATCTCTGATTTCCCTGTGCCTGTCAGTAAAAGCAACTGATGCGATTTTGGGTATGGCCGGATACTATCGAAAGTTTTGTTCCAATTTTTCTAATATTGCTGAACCCCTGATAAACGTGTTAAGTAAGAAAAACAAGTTTCTATGGACTGAAAAATGTCAGCAGGCTTTTGATAGGTTAAATCCATACTCAAAAGTGCGCAGGTTGTTACAGCTCCAAATTTCAATCAATCTTTTAAAATATCTGTGGATGCAAGTGATGTTGGGGCTGGAGCAGTATTGATTCAAAACGATATAAATGGTGTTGACCACCCAGTGTGCTATTTCTCTAAGAAATTAAATATGCACCAAAGAAGTTACTCAGCAATCGAGAAGGAATGTTTGGCTTTAATACTGGCATTAAAGCATTTTGAAGTTTACATTAGTTCAGCTCCTTCTCCAGTTGTGTTTAGTGATCACAACTCCATTACTTTCATCGACAAGATGAAAAAGAAATCAAAGACTATTAATGCGAAGTTTGTTTTTGCAAGAATATAATCTTGACATCAGGCACATCAAAGGAAAAGACAATTTGATTGCAGATGCACTTTCCCGTGTATAGAAATATTATTTCTTGTACACTTCGTATAATTCATAATAGTTTTCTTATGTAATTTTGTTTTACCTCATGTATAATTTACATATGGTAAAAAGAAAGCTTTATTATATAAATTTGTCTTTTTCTTTATGGGGGAAGTGTTATGTATATGTAATTTAATTACTTGTGTGTTAGGCTTAAACTTCTTTTTTATTTTATTTTTGTTTCATTACATTTTATTGTAATGATAATTTTCATTGGATTTGAGTTTCGTTTCGGAAAATTGGCTTGACCCGATTAGATTATAATTGTTACTTTAGCACTATCTTTAGCTCACCCTAGTTCATAGATTTTGTAAAAATCGAGTTAAAACGATTGGCTATTACCAAGGTCATTTCGGCCCACGTGTTAGCTAAATTGTAAACAGCCTTTCTTTTTTTATTTCCAGCGTGAGAATTTGATTTTAGATAGGGCTATTCTTGCTTACGTGCTAAATGGCATTTTTTTTATATTGTGCTGTTCAATCTTAAGATACCACGTGACCCATCACGCGGGTCTGAAATGACGTTTTAGTTGGGTTTAATACTGATATCTCAGTAAAATTTAGTCGGTTGTATTTTAAACCTTGAGGGCATGTCAGATTGTTTTGGAGTTCATCTATTTTTTTGAATTTAATAATTCATTCTCTAGAAAACTACACAAGTGCTTCATATTTATGATAGTTCTGGGAGAAAGATATTCAGTGGAAATTTATTCTGGAATTCTAAACGGAAACATTATAAACTGTGATTCAATCGAGGATCTCTTGCCATTAGTACAACGACATCATCTGACGTCATCGCCTTCATATTGGAATTTCGAGATTCGAACCTGGATTTAATTAGAACTGTTTAGTGATAGAACTTATATTTTTCAATTTTAGGATTAAATTTTGGAATATATTCACAAACCGTAAGTCCTATTTTCTATATTTTATGTTGTTTTCTAGGGAAATAAATCATTTTTGTTAAATTTACAAAGCTTGTTGGCTTCACTCTTTTCTTTTGTTACTTTTGTACTAGCCTACACCTAACACATCAGTCAGTAAGCATGCAGTTGGCACACAATCGAAGGTATGTGTATTTTAAGTTATTCAAATATTGAGCTGAGAACAGCGAGATTTTAATAAGAATGCAGCTTTGTCTTGATTCAACAATCCTTTCGATAATTAGTTGACATATGGCACTTTTAAGAAGTTTTTATTGACTAGTCATGTAAATATTTTACGCACGTTCTCAATAGTGCAGACATTCAAATATTGACCACAGTGCAATGATAAGTACACAAACAAAGATTAAATAATCCGTGAATTGGCTGTTTATTTTAGACCGTTTCAAATAAAATGGTTATGTTAAAGTTTTATTTTATAAAATCATTATTAAAGAATCTAAGCAAAAAATAGACAGGGGATACTTACAACATTAATAATAACCCTCTTATGAGCCTTTGTGCGCAAACGTAAGCAGCCGAAAATACAACATAAGCTAGTGCAATCAAAATATGTCTGGAATTAATTACATCATTTCTGATTTCCGCATTTGTCATCATTTAATCCCTATTAATACAATTGTGATCTTTCTAAGACACCAATGCAACTTATTATACCGTTCGTTATGCCATCTGCTCTGTTTTTATCAAAGTAGATTGACTGTGGTGTGTTGCTATATTCACAGAAGAGGCCAGATGTAGAATGATGTTTATGCTACCCGACACATCGTAGTATTAAATTAACATACAAACACTGCAAGAACTTCGTTTGTCACCTTGTCTAATTGCAGTATATATTTTTATTAAGTCTACATTCCAAAATTCCCTGCATAAAGTCGGAATATATGCATAGTCTTCTACATGTACTTAAACAAATTTCCTAGGTGGTCGATATGAAATAGGTATACTGAAGCAAAATAGCATGATTCAACACACGTTTGAGATATTCATGATAAATGCCCTTTTAAGGATACGGGGAGCTTTGAATCTTTTCAAAGTGTCTTGGTGAGTCACATAAATGAGTTTAACATGGCCCAGAAATCTACTGAAACCAACCAGTGACAAATAAAGTTAAGAACCACATACAATAGTTTAAGGCCTTGAATTACAGGAAGACCTCAGAAATTAGGATCAACATGCGCTTGAATGATCATTTAAATATCAAAGTACCGACAGTGTTGTTAGTTTGACCCTGTAAGATATTTTCAAGTTTTGCAAGTAAATGATCGAGACCGTGATTTCCAATTACTGGGTTTGGAATTAAAGTCTGAGTGTGATGCGACGAATATCGAATATTTTATCACAATTTAAATAGCGCACATTAAAATAAATCAAAGTCATCCATCAAAGACCCCTCCCCGCAGTAAATATTATGACTTGATATGCGGTCTTAGTGTTGGCGTTAGCACTAATATCTTCTCTACCTCTAATGACAAAATGTGCTATCGCGCTAATAGTATTTAGGAATTTTGTATGAAGCCTCATTCATAAAAAATGGTACGCACCGTGCATTAAACAATAATAAAAAAGATCCATAGGTTTCAATCCTTCGGGGACCAAACATACCTAGAGAGACTATAAATTTTTAATACTAGGAAATACCCATTCAAAGCCAAACCAGCTATGTTTCGAAAATATGTTTACACTCTGTAAGTGGCATACAATTATTCTTCCTCTTTAAGGTTTGATCTTTTTATATTGTTTGATATATTGGATGAATCGAACTTCCTTTTGATGTACAGGGAATTTTTTTTGGTAATCATGCCAAAAGTAAGTGTACGTAAACAAGGTGTGTGATCCTTAAATCTTTGTATGATAAAAAATTTCAATTTTTTTTTTTTTTTGAGGGGGGGGGGGAGGAACTCTACAGCCTTTATGGAAAGCAATACCTCTACAAAGTAGTATCATAGTGGCGATATTTTTATTTGAAATTTTAGGATGTTTCAAATTAAGTACGTAATTTTAGCAAACACTAGTATTGAATGAAGATATGTTTAATCAAACGGCTTCTATTGAGATAATAAAATTTCCATCTTGAAGGTTGTAACCGATGCATACAAACGAGAGACGATGCACATGCAATGAGACATGAGCATTACAGCAACGCAGTGTGCATGTCATTATCCAAAAAAACCTGTTATTAAACACATTACAATTACAGACTATTGATCAATCTGCGTATACAGGTCACACTGGAGACAAACAGAAATAACGTACTTAAACAGGTTGCTACAGAGTAGTGTTACCTAAATTTGTACTATCAGAGAAGAACAATCGAAAGACAAGGATTCCTGGAAAAAGGGTAAGCAGTCTTTAGAACATTGAACATAGTGAAAACATAATGCCTATTTTGTTAATTACTTTACGTTAAACAATAATATAAAATTTGAAATGTCAACAACCTGTTTAAACTGAGCAGACTCTTGTATACCGGATACGTATTTGTACATCTTGCAAAATACAGTGAAAAACGGCCATGTCCTATGGGTGACGGCTATTAAGACGGTATTTACATTTCAATATTTTGGATGAATTCTCAGATTTTCGTATTGCATAGTATACTAATATGTACTTCGGAAATATGATTTAAAGTACTACTAAGGAGGGACACATCGTTATTTAAACCGTTTTAATATAATATGTGCTGACACAATTATTCGTGTCTAATAGATGAGAACATATATAACAGAGCAGTACATCAAACACAGACACATATAAATACACTCTCACACACATATGCTTTCCTTTGAATTAACCTTATGAAGAGCGGATTGTTTACAGGAAGATATGGACAAAATAGGACTTGAAAAGATGTGACAATTGGCAAAAATAAAATGATGTTATAATTGACCAAAGATGTAAAAATTGACAAAATCACGATAATACTAACGTATTATCCTATAACAGACAAGAAATAGGTGCAAATGGCACACATTGAAACATAAAGTCATACATAGAGGTTACCCACTAATTCAACGTTTCATGAGTGTTGACCCAGTTGCACCGCAATATATCTGTATGAAGGAGTAATAGTCACACACACACACACACACACACACACACACACACACACACACACACACACACACACACACACACACACACACACACACACACACACACACACACCTAATAAATGTATGATTTCCAGCACATACGAAAAGGTCATAGGTTATCAACATTTTTTATCTACTTTGTCGCAGAATAACACGTCGCAGAAAGTGATTGAATTATACATATGTGTGTGTGTGTGTGTGTGTGTGTGTGTGTGTGTGTGTGTGTGTGTGTGTGTGTGTGTGTGTGTGTGTGTGTGTGTGTGTGTGTAGACACACATAAATACACAGGCACACTATTAATATTTCCACCAAGTTTTCCAGATATTTATTAATGAACTATGGACAAAATCAGACGAAGGGGGATGGTAAGGTTATGGCGAATATCCACGGTTCTGATCTAGACACATGCATCAATGCTTCCCGACTATATAGTGCTTGAAAGCCACGGTCAAATTAAAGCATGTTTACAAAAGTAATATTTAATGAGTACACGATCTTGGGGCTAAATATAGGACAGTATAAATTCCGTGGTCACAAAAGAGGTAGACGACTAGATGCTTATATATCTTTATTCTTCAGTGCGTCTGCAAATGATGCTATTAAGCGCCGCTTGCTGATGGCAGCTTCGATAAGTTAAAACCAAATCAGAAAAAAGTCATCACAAATTGGAAACTAAAATTTACTTATCACGAATGCACTCGCTTGGTTTCAGTAAAGGCTGTTATACCATGGAACTGAAAGGGAGGCCACGGTAGGGTCTTACCTGCTTGTAAGTTGGATGGTCAGTTTCTTTATTCGTATATAGTGCTGACGTACGTCCACGATTGTCGCTCAAAAGTATATGACAGTTTACAGCCAATGGAGACCGCTAGTGTGGCCTAAGTGGTTAGAGCGTCCGCCTCCTGTGAGGGAGGTCGCCGGTTTGAACCCTGACCTAGTCATACAAAGATTTATAAAATGGCACTAGCAGCTGCCTCGCTTGGGGCTCAGCATTAAGAGGTTAGTGTTAGGATTGGTCATCTTGGTGTCAGAATGCTACATGTCTGCAGACATCGTTGTGATATGACGGACAAATTGTTAAAGCTACCTTATAAACTCCAACACACATACTTTCAATCATACTGAGCGAGATAGGAATGCAAACAAGTTCATTGGTATTGTTACCAAAAATTCCTATTTTATCATAGTGGAATTATCTTTCTGTGTATTGTAACGGATTCGCGAATCTCTCCGCTGATACATGCAAACAAATACTAAACATGCTTCGAGAAACCTTTGAGTTTGTTTTGCAACGATCCGACAGTCGTGAACAACTTCGTAATGACCTTATATATCAAACTCCATGTCGATTTTTCACATATAAAAATGGAATCGAAATAAACACAATAATTTTCAATTATAATATAATATACTGTAGACCAGAGAATCTTGCGTCTGTACAAATATAACATGTTTGGCATAATGATGACTTACTATAAACATTTTCAATTATTTCCTCAAATTATGAAATAGTTGCTGAATTCATGGTGAAAATGGTGTAAAGATAAACATCCTGATTAGTAACTTGAACATTAAACTTGGTATGAGAATTTTAATTTTGACTTGGAGCAAAATCATGTGTACATTTTCTTTTGAACAACTCTTGTGTTATGCAAAGTATCCAATTTCCAATGATAGTTCGCTTAAAAAATGTCCAAAGGTTTATGTATATAAACACACCTTAAATAATTAATTTGAATTCAAGATTTTGTCAGTAGGTGGAAAAGAAACAAAACTTAGAGTTTCAATAACAGCAACTATGATTGCTTGCGTTCAGACTTCATCAAGTGTCTACGATGCTCTGCGTAATATATGCACTCCATATTTGTGGAAATCATTATGTACAATGCAGCTTATGGACTGAGAAAAGCCACCCCCCCACCCCCCAAAAAAACAAAAAATAAATAAAAAAAAATAAAAAACAAAACAAAAACACCCCCCCCCCCAAAAAAAACCAAAAAAATAAAATAAAAAAAAATTGGACATTGGCTGCTTCATTTAAAGATGCCACCGATAAAAGGTTCCCAAACGATATGTACAGTTGCTATCGGCGGTTCATTCAGGGACCAAGTACATTGTTCTCAACTCACAATAACTTTCGCAAGTGAAGAATCGTACCACTAATCTTGTATAAGTTACATCGACTATTGTTTTGTCTCGGCAGTAGGTTGGCAGTACGAGAGCAGGGACCCCGAGGTCAACACGTTCATCAAGATATGCTAAGCAATAAAACATCTTGCATAAGTTTGGTATGTCAATTGAATACAACAGACTCATGCGACTGGATAGGCAAGTAGCATCAACTGTACTCCAAAGATGCTGGTCAACAAATGCATTCACAGAAGACAGCTCTTGTTTGCTGATAACAGTATTGACTTTGTAGAAGACACACCCGATATCAAATAGCAGCAGGAAGGGTGAACCCTACAACTTTGTAGAGACCTTATTTTTGAAATTTAAGGGTTCCTACGAAGGCTGAAAAAAAGTTTTTGCCTTAACAGTAAAAACTTCTCTAATTCACCAGATTTTTTCTGAATTTTTCACGTGCTGGTCACTACGCGTATGTCGTTCACCCTCTCTGCTGCTATGGTTTTTATCCAAAAATTGTATCAAGTCCGTTACGATATCTTGACCTCGGATCATGTAAATTTATTGTTACAAAACCAAAGGGAGCAGCTTGTGCTTTTGAAATGAAATTTTTAAATTTTGTCATGTCCATGTCCCCAGAACACCAAGTATAATAAATATTTTGCAGCGTATGATTATCAACTCCGTTGAACACAACTAAAATGTTACAGTTATCCCTGATCACTTTTTGAATTTGTGTATAACGCTGTGTAACATAAATCACGTCTGTGTTTTTGTGACGGCCTCGTGAAAATATCCGAACTGGATTGGATTGTTTGTCCAGCATGACATCATCGTATACCACGAGGTTATTAATGAATCCATCCAGATCATCTACAGATGGCGCTTCATCAATATCAGTAATAAAGTCTATGACTTCAATGTCTTCATGCAACAATTTTGCGTTTTCATTAAAATCTTTAAGTACTTCGTAACATCGCTGATCATCTACAGATGGCGCTACTAAATATAATTTATCCCACTTCAGCCATCTCATTATCAGATTAAGCAGTAATTGCGTCTTCCCACTTCCGGACGGACCTATTATAATCATTCTGATAGAATTTGGTAACTCTGGATGGTGCTTTACTGGCTCTTGTTTTCGTGTCGCTGAAAAGTATAAATATACCCATATACTAAATAATATGAGTCTATATTGTGTTCG